>DWFV01000218.1:0-16261 GCA_018246775.1 Parelbella machaon machaon
ATGCGATACGAAAATTATTTACATTATGACTTTAAGAAGTTACAAAACGTAATTTTGTTATATTAGTAATAGAATAAAAAAGTCTACAAAAATGGGGGAGGGACGCCATGAGGTAGTTTCGAGTGTTAGTGGATCATATTGAGAATACCTAAAAAATTATATATGCTTGAGATTTATGTTAAATTTAAGCCCTAACGGCAATTTAATATAATATGCAATAGCTATGTCGGTGTAAATAGATTTCGCTACTTAACCACATAAATCAATGATTCGATTCAAAACAATACGATAAAAAATTGGACATTCAAGTCTGTGACACAGAAAAAATATTGATATAAAGTTAAATAGTTACAAAACAGTTCCCAATTAATCATATTCTATTCTAAACAATAAAACCATTTTACCGTTCCACAGTAATTGCGTGGGTTGGCGAGATATGAATAAATGTTTATTGATCGCTTTTCAGCCAACTCTCCGTTGAATAACCGTGTTTGTAATTCTTTGCATAACGTGCCGTATAAGCGTATTTCTTATTGAGCGATTTCTATTAACTCTGTATATTTTAACTGTTCTTTTTAATCAATTAACACGTTTGAACTGCGATCTCTCTTTGAAATCGCTACTTAGTTAATTAATGAATATTATTAAATAATATAGATTAATATAGAGCTATTTATTTATTCTCTTGATCTCATAATAAAATCACATATATTGTATTAAAATTGAAGAAATGGAAAGGATGTAGGAATACTATTTAAATGTTGTTTATTATTTAAAATATCAGATATCTGCAAATAACATGACAATAATAAATTTTATATAGTAATTAATTATATTGTGTGAGTAAAAATATATTTTCTACCGCCGTTATCACTGTCATCATCATCATTATCAATACTTTTGCCTTAAATCGTTGGATATGGATCTCCTCTCAGAATAAGAAGGGTTAAGGCCATAGTCTGCCATGCTGGCTGAGTGCGGTTTGGCAGATTTCACAAGCCTCCAAGAAGTTCTCCTTCACCATCAGAGTAAGTGGTACTAATCTTACAATGCCTATTTTTTGCAAAGAGGTGCTAATCAAGGTTTGAACTCAGGACGTCCTTAGTATTGGGTTAATTTCGAAACCACCACGCTATCACTCCATACATCCCAATTAGTCTGTCATCTAGTATATAATACGTATATGGATATATTTATTACACGATCTTCGGCTTCGTACACGTACACGGTTATTATGTAAAGGCACTCAATTTCCATTCCCGATAAATTTCGTCTCGAGCGAGATGGTACTTGGAAGTGGAGAAGCGTTATTAGGTTACTCGCTCGCTCCCGGCGGTCACGGACAGATTGTACCGAGCACGTCGTTAGGGCTTCGCTTAAATATATCCTTGAAATATTTTGTGGCTGCAAGATGTTTACTATGAGAAGTGGTATCCTGTTTTGTGTGTTAGAGTGCAGATAAGTTGTACCAGGCACGTCGTTAGGGCTTCTCTAAAATATATCCTTGAAATATTAATTAATGTCTGTAAGATGTTTATTATGATTAGTAGTACCCTGTCTGGTATCCATTTAAGATCATTGTACAGCTATGTATTAGTAGCAAAAAATATGATAATGTTGTGTATACTGTCTTTGTGGTTAGTAGCCTTAACTAATGACCCGGCGTTTGTGGACTTAGGGTAAATATTTGTGTGACAGTCAGAGTTATTTATTCTGTTTTGATGTGAAATTATCTACATAAGTATCTTTATCAACTGTCTGGCTGTCATAGCACACGCTTTGCCTAGTTCAGGATCAGATGTTGGTACGTGAGATAGCCTAAGATGTTATTGGTATTTAATTGTATATTCTTGAAGTTTCAAAAGCTTGTATATTTTGTTTTTACTAACTGATGGAATGTGTAATATACAGTATTATCTTTCTAATGATTCATAACATACGCTTGTCTATTTCTACAATTCTAACTTACCTAAACTATTCTAATTGTCTGTTCTATTCTTAATATTACAATAATAACATGGTAGAAACATTGTTAAAATAAATAAATATCCACCGGCTAAAAATAATTTGAAGGGCTGATAATGACCAGAGATGAGCGGGAATTATTACAACAGCTAACTGTACCTAACACACAACTGTGCTACATGGAGTCAATATATGGAATGAACGTTGCACGGTAGAGGCGGTAATTGTGGCAAGGCAGGTAGGAAATTCCCTAGTAATGAGCGAATCACTATGCAACTTGTTCGCCTCGGTACGATCGTGATTTTTCAGTGCCAGCGACGATCGCTTATACAACTACACAAATCCATAGATAGAGGATAGTTAGAAAACAGCTTCTAAAGAAGAATGAAATTTAGTTAAAGGAGAGATTTATCATGTCGTATAAAATACGCACTGATTTATTTTACTTATGTCTATTTTTTGAGATCGCCCGAGTAGTAACGGACCTATCCGAGGTCCTCCTATAAAAGCTCCTGCCGGTATATATGTATGTGCATAATACGGAGTACATACATAATGGAGAAAAAGACACAAAATGATAGAAATTGGGAAGCAATATTTGCTCGTACTGGAAGAAACCTGCAATATATACCACCTTAACAAAAAGTTTAGTTACTTATCATTAGTGTACATATTTATGTAGAGTGTATTACAAATAAATAATTAGTTTGTTCTATTTTTAAAATGTCTTGCCCTTGTCTTTGTAATGTTTTAAATAGATAGGGTAAATTAAAAAGTTGACCAAGATACGGCAAGATGGTGTAAAAAAATCCCTATATATCTATGCAATATGATTTACTTATAGTCAAATTGAGTGAAGAAAATTATTTCAACTTTTATATCTACTTAATATATCTTTTTATAACATCCATGACAGTTATCCTTTGAGGAAAGAAACAGTGTGCTACAATAGACAAGTACCATCGGCAGAGGCCACAATTACTGGGCACTGCTACTCGTACTTCGATCAGATTACAACGCTCTTAGAAACAGTTAGGGCCCTTGCCCTTAGTACTAGTGGATAGCTACTTGCAGTATCAGTACTTGTACATACTTATATACTGTGGCTGCTTTGTTATATTTTGTGTAAGAAAAATTGCTGAGGAATTTGGTTTTAAAATTGGTCTAAGGCGTAGAATACATCGCATTTTTGATGGGGCGAATTACTTGCTCCTGTACACCTTTGCCTTAAACTTGTAGGAAATGATAACTATAGTAATAAAAAAGATTTCTTTACAATATCTACTATTTACAGAATCTCATAGTGGTATTAAAGACATTATATTGCCGTCTGCGATGAGAGCTCAGAAACAACTCACTAATAACGTTGTTGGGGTGATCTCGAGACAACTTCACCACACCGCTTGCAGCGCGGTCAGCATTTTGTTTTGTTAGTGATAGGGCTGAAACAAACGGGAATTTTAGTCTTAAGGTTGCATCTTACAAAAACAATTAGATGTTAATAAAATCATTTGGGTTCATTCCTTCAATATTGTTTATGGTATAAATATGGTATGGTATAAATATGTATGGTATTGTATAAAAAATGTATTTGTCTTTCTTTCAAGGCCATCAAATCTTCCGGCGAAGTGCACGGAAGAGGCGCTTCGTCACAAGGCGGAACACGCCCGTATGGTCGAGGCGGCGAGACGAAGGGTGGAGCGCGAGGCGGCGGCGAGGCATGCCCGCCTGCAGGAGTCCTTGAGGCTGGAGGAGCGACTCGCCAGGCACGCCAAAGAGTGGACGCAGACGATCCTGCCTGATTGGCAAAACATGTAAGTATCTCATAGTTAGTCGACTCGATTAGTGAATGGAATATAAAATAAATTATTTTTTTCTATAAACAACATTAAACTAAACTTAAAATAGAAACAAACAATATTGTTAATAGTAAAAACAGTCCTAGCAAGTGTTACGTGGTTAAAGGGTGCATACTCACTCTCACAAACTGGCGCTACTGATTTTCACTGGGTACCAAATTGACGCAGTTCAGACAATTAGTTTGATAATGAAAAGAACGAGAGAACACACCTTAGTGCACCTTGAGTTCTCACTAATTAATGTTAAACACACAGAAGTTGAAATATAACATTAAAGGAACAATCTGAATTAACAAAACAAATTGCAATTTGGTCTGCAGTCGAAAGACGTGCCGGATTACGGCTTTGTCCTTCTCACCCTGAGAGGAGACTCTTGTTGAATGGTGCAACGATAAAAGTGTTGGCCATGATGATTAATAACGTAGTAAATATTGAATGTTTTGCTTTTATGGTGATCGTCGACCTAACGAGTGTGACGCCAACGCCTCAATATACATAGTAATGATCACAAAAAAGGGGATAGTGTGTTAGTCAAACATCATTTCATTTTTGGCAGGATAACGTTTTGATAATGCGTCATATAGTGGTTCAGAATCACACTCCTTGTATGTTACGTGTTCGAAATTCGAATGGACTTTAGAAAATGTCTCAACCAAAGAGAAACAGTGCCCGGATAATATGTACGTGTCAGATTAAGACGTAGCCTTATCAATTTCAGTATCAAATTAAGCAAATTCTGGCCGATAAGTTCTGGCAGCAATAAATAAATATTTAAAATTGAATAGGTGGATTTAAATTCTTGATTGAATACTTCCTATACATTTCAAACTAATTGCTTCTAGTAAATATATACACTATTTGCTTAGCCAGGCTGCAGATTGGTATTGACAAGAGAGTCATCATTAATAGGTACGTACATTGGCCCTGCTCAATGGTGTCCTGGCTTGGGATCCAAGTCTGGACTTATTTGTTTAACGCTTGCTGTATTTCGCAGAACTGCCGAAAAATAAATTCAGTCCCTGTAAACAACTTCGATAATAGATCTGTAATGTTACAAAAAAATGTGACTTGTTAAATAAATAAATATTGGAATTAAAATGATCAATAAATAGTTTCCAACAAGTTTCTAATTCGTTCAAATAAATGCCATTACTTCAGTTAACACAGTACAGTCAAACTTGTACTATTACCCGTGAATGCTTAAAATAAATAACAGTCGATAGCATCCAGATGGTGTTCACGGCGGTGAGGGCGTTAATGGTCGCTAACGAAACCGATCACGACTCGCGCCTTAACACGTTCATTGCCGGGGCTCTAGAATGTTCCATATTGTTAAGACGTCCATCAATTAAAACTATCGTCCTTTCAATGCACTTTTTCTTGAATCCTTCACATTGTAATAATGCACTGTATTTTGTACTATATTTTATGTCGCTAAAATAATAGGAGTGCCTGAAGTATATAATTGTGTCTGGTCAGGAGCTGTTATAGAAACATCGAGAAAATCACCGTCTTTGACAATTAAAACGTCATCATGGACTAATCCTAGTAATGCTGTCTTACCGTTGTACACAAATAAAACTGCTATTCAGGAAACCATATAAGGCACATCACGTGGGTGCATTTCTGACATTGAAATGTTAAACTTTAACAGTAATTTCGCAAAAAATATCGCCGTGCCCGTTATCCGTCATAGAAAATTTCCCGTATACGTGTCGTGGTGGTGTTACGAAGCGGGTCGCGTGCATTGTGACTCGAACAATGCAGACTGGAATCCGATGCTGTTGCATCCGTTGTTGTTTTCTGTTGGACTTTGTCTCAGATGAGGTCAACGTTCGATTTTTGAATGCTAAAGAGAGAGAATCCTATTTAAAGTACTCGCATATTGTCTAGATCTTTGTTCAGAATCTGCCTTCTGAGACAAAGTGACCACTGACACACCAAAAAGGACACACATTCGATTTGTTATACCAAAGTTGTATATGTTTATGGAATAATAATGCATTGATATTGTTATCATGTTGTGAAAGATTGTCGTCTACTCCTTAATACACATTATCGCTTTCAATGATAACGCGACCTGATCTGTCCGCATCATCTCTTATCATTCTATCGTTGAACACGTCTTTACTTAGTATCTTTTTCGATCCTTTTATCATTCCACTATAGGACACGGAGCTGCTCGTAGCATGAGATGGTTAAGGCTACGCGCGTTAACACACTTCAGACACCTGAGAGAAAATTTGTTTTTGGAGTCTCTATGAGAACTGCTAATTGCTCTCCACGCTGGCCATGCCACATTTAGCCCTGTACATTCAATCTATTTGTTTTTTTACACTCTTAGATAATTAGTAATAAAAATCTTACAAAGTTGATACGCATAATAAATATTCTTACGTGCGTCATATTGTAATAACACCTGTTCCTACAAATTGGTCACGCAGATGACTTGCTATGGAAACCTTGACTACAGTTGGGTTTTTAACATAATTATTATTATTATATTATGCTGGGAATTGTATATAAACATACATATATTGTATGTATTTTCAATAGTCTGTGGTGCATATTTTCAAAATATTTTGTGTGATTAGTAATGTCGAGTGTTTTTATTGCCAATGATAACAATATATTTGACTAATGCTAATAAACGATTTATATATTTGTTAAAGGAAAAACGCGAAAAGAACGCTGGAGTTATGGTGGAGCGGTCTGCCGCCGTCGATCCGCGGCAAAGTGTGGCAACTGGCGATAGAGAACAAGCTGAACATAACCCACGAGATGTACCAGGACTACGTAGCGAAAGCTAAGCAGAAGCTACACGAAGCGCAGCTGAGGCGGAAGAGGTTAAAAGTCAACGCCGATTCAGCTTGCAGCTGTCAGAAAGACGACAAGGATGTGAAAATGAAGTCCGACGAAAAGTTGCCATCACTGGATAGTCGGTTGTCGAATGGCGATAAGCTGACTAAATCCGACGAGAGACAGAGAACGCTGGAGAAATTCTCGAAGACCGACGAGAGAACGGACGAGAAACCGAGGTCCAGCATACCGAGGAATTTCAGCGAGCAAAATTTGAAGACTATGAACTGCGACGCAGGTCCAAAGAAGTGTTGTTCCAAGTCAAATCCGAATCTCTTGGATTACAGTGATGAGTGTTCCATGGAGCTGATCCAGTTGGATATAGCGAGGACTTTCCCACATCTGTGCATATTTCAACCGGGCGGCCCGTATTTCGATGTGTTGCACGAGTTGTTGGCAGCCTATGTGTGTTATAGGCCAGATATTGGCTACATACAGGTAAGGAATTCTCTATAGAATTGTAAAATCTTATTTAGGTTTTTTTCTGTGAACAGAGTAGCAAACCAGTGTGCGGTGTGCATAACCCGTGGTCTATCGTATCTTCAGTCAAGTTTCGAACAATCCTTTATGAGAAGGGTTATTAGTGTCAATCAAAAGAAGTAGTAACACAGTACTATAATTAGTACAAGAGCTTATTATTAGCGTATTAATATCTACTATTTATTATTCTATCTGTTATAAGCTTTCGACTGTTGAGATTGTCGCTTAGTATACACGTGGACTGGCAGTTACACTTTTAGACTGAGACACAAATTGTTTTAACAATAATGTCTTCACGGTAGAAATAGGTACTCTTTACCAGGCGTACGTTATACATATTCTATTGGTTATTGTGCTCAATTGTCGCCTACTGCTGGTGGAAAATAATGATTGAGCTGCTGGTTATTCATTTAAGTTTAAATAATTCTGTTTGAGTGTTTTATTTTTTGTTAATATAACATATTATTGCTTAATGTTGGATGTTCTAACATATTTATTGTTTCAATTCCGCAGGGCATGTCTTTCATAGCAGCTGTGCTAATACTGAACATGGAGGCGCCGCAGGCGTTTGTGTGTTTCGTCAACATGCTCAACGGGCCCGTGCTGCGGGCCGCCTTCACCAGGGACGGGGCCACCATGCAGGTGAGTTATGACAAAGTAATATAAATATGCAGGAATAACGATTTCATTCATTCTATTATTTATTTATTTATTCATTCATTGAATATATTAATTATATGAATTCTTGACTACGAAGGCTTAGTTAGCTTTTAGATGACGACGCTTTGCATTTATTAATAACAGTTTAAGGATACTGTTTCGATTAAAACTCGATTAAAACCAATATTATCGTCACTGTTGACTCAGAGGGACGTGAGGGACATTAGGTAGTTTAAAACCCTTAAAGCGCGATACGGTGGGCTAAGCGAGGCGCGTGTTGCAGCGGCTGTGGCGCGCCTACAGCCGGCTGCTGCGGCTGCACGTGCCCGCCGCCGCCGGCGCCGTGGCCGAGGAGCTCTACCTGCTCGAGTGGCTCTACACCGCCTTCGCCAAGGCCATGCCGCTCGACGCCGCCTGCCGCGTCTGGGACGTGTTCCTGCGCGACGGCGACTGCTTCCTCTTCAACACCGCGCTCGGTGCGACGCACGCTCATACACACACATGCACCACATGCACGCGCTCGCGAACGTACTCGCCCACCTACACGCACACGCACACGCACAGGCGCACTCACACTCACACGCACACGCTCACAGATCTACAGCCGCACGCATACAGGCACGCGCATATACCACACACACACACACACATACAATCATCACCATCAGCCTGTCTCACTCTACCGTTGGACATAAACCTCCCGCAATGAGCACTAATTGCACTTTAAGCACTTTCATAACAAGTTTTTGTCCACAATCCATACTGGGCATGGGATTTACTACACTATCTGCCCAATATACTCATTCAATTCAATAGTTGATAATGATATGTAGTTCTTAAAAAATGGAGTGAAAAAACCTCCTTCAAAGCCGGCAATGTACTTTAGCCGTACATTTAGCAAAATTACATTACAGTTAGCTGGCAATGTACAAGTCGGTAAAATGTACTGTAATTTTAAATATATTAATCTGTAATTCCTCTTTCCAGGTATTCTTCATCTCTATCAAGACGAATTGAAAGACATGGACTTTATATCGGCGGCGCAATTCCTCACCAAACTGCCCGAGGACTTGGACACCGAAGCGCTGTTCAGAAGCATCTCTGCAATCCCCATGACCCTGGACGGCATGTCGTTTGAGGAGCTGGCCTCCTGCTGCGAAGTGGACGGGCTGGACGACGAGGGCACGATCAGATTATGATATAGGAGATTCGATTTTAGCGTGTGGCTAGAAGCCTTGTCAGTCAAAATCAACTTATAACATTTGAATCATGTTATTGTGATAATAGACTGCAATGGCCCATTAGGTTGGCTAGTGTGACAATTGTATCCTGGTGTAGTTCAGACACATCTGATGAATAGTACTGGTTTTCAGTTGGGAGATGATTTGAAAAGGGGACTGCGTCATGATGTAGGATTCGGGATGAGACAAGTGGATCCCTCTATCGGCATCTGTTATGGATTCCTTCTTATTCAATATCGACTTATGTGTTCTGAGATCGAAGTAACACAGCTATTAATAGAAATCGTGATTTTCTAAATGCTATATTTCACAATTTCTCACAATATCGTTGCAATTAAGTCGCTGTAATAAATCATGATCATCAGTAGAAGACGACGTTTAATGAGAAATATTATATAGTATCCGAGTTACAGATCCGATAATCTTCACGTAATATATTATAAATAGGGCCTTCCTTTCGGCCGTTTCGTTTTTATCTACTTTTTCAATAGAAATATATCTATATATCATATATTTATGGTTATTGACATATTAGCTGAGACACTAAAAAGCTGATTTATAAATACTTTTCATCTATAGCATATTCACCTTTTAGTGTCTCGGTTAACAATTTAAATAGATTAATTTCGCCGTTTCGTTGAACATTAAACTATCACTTAGCTCCTTCTGTTTCGCGTTGCTAGTGTTTTTAGAAAAAAAATAGGCAGGTGTGATGAAACAGGTGCTATGTATTCAAGGAAGTATCTGGCGAATGTACGTGCAGGACACGAATAAAAATCAAAGCTTCGTGAAAATATATGTATGTATGTATGTACCTGTATATTATAATATTAAATATATTGTGCCGAGTTATCGAATATATTTAGATGTAAAAAAATCGAAGTTTAATGTTCTGCCTATTGTTTAGTTTTGAATATTCGTATTGTATACATTTAGTTAGATCAATGTAACGTTTAATGTTTTAGAGGTAATTTTATGAGTTTTTTTATTAAATTCAGATGTTGAAGGAGTCGATGTAAATTTTCGTAACATATCAATGTATCGATTTATCTATTTAATTAGTATAAAACACGTTCGCATTGTACGTGTCGGTCTGTCCGGTGGTTGCTCAGCGCTGGGATAGACGTTTTTATCGTATCTCCGATGGAGAATGTGCTGTCTAAATTTTGCAATACGTAGCCACAACCGACTTATCTCCCAAACGGGATACTGGCACACGAGGCGTTCCGTCTTGGCGTTTGCAGAAAGTGCGACGTAATGAGCAGATAATTTTTTCCTAAATACAGCTCATCATATTGATACTAAAAGATCCCCACCTTTGGCCGACCGCAGAACATAATTTATAATAAAAAAAATTATAGCCACCTTAAATTTTATTCAATTTTTAACTCTATCGCCTCAGCTAGTAGATTGTAAATGCACTGAGAGGAGAAAAATTTATAATTTCTCTCAATAGAAATGCGTTTCAATTTTCTTCGTGAACTACTTGATAGCCTTTTTACTCTTCGAATCTTATATGTGTTTAGACATTTTCGTAATGTGATAATATGGTCTTATTCAATAATAATATATATTATATTAGATAACTTACGAATTATTTTTCATTTAATCATATAAAACATAATAGTAAAAAAATTCTCGTCTAAACATATGTGTGTAAATGTATAAATATATATTATGTGCGTCTTTGTATAGATAATATAATATGAATACAATAATATTATAACATTTCATTATAATATTTGTTCTAGTGTTCCAGTGTTTGTAAATAAATTGTAAATATATATGAACGGTCAATTATAATATAATTAATTGTGTTATAATAAATAATAATAATTATAAATATACATATAGAGTGACAGAAGCAACGAGTAGTAAACCGGCCTAATAGTTAAACGAAAATGATCGAAGAACCTTCGAGAAAAATTATTTTTAATCGTAGCTCTATTGAATGTTACATACTATGTACATGCTAAACACAAAAGTTATTTCAATAATGTACGATTTCAAATATAATATACGTTTTAAATATTAAATTGGTAATGCTTAGTGAAATCGATAACATAAAACGAAAACACATTAATATTAAATGATGTTATTATCCATAACATTGGGTTCGAATTCCAATATGCGATTATATTAGTTTATTTTGTTAGACTCATATTCAATTCTCTTGTCGCCGTATAACTTAAAGCACTAATTTAATAATTTAAAAAATTATATTTTTGGTATATATTTTAACTTATAATAATGGAATATCATATATTATTAATCAGATATTTTTTATTTGTTGTCCTCTCTACTATAATATGGAGAATATTTATCCACCACGTTTGTAAGATTGAGAAAATATCTTGTGTATATATAGAGAAACCAAACGATATAAGGTGAAAAGTGAATCAATTGAGTATTAAAAAAGTCAAAACCGTTAATATATAAAAAGGCATAACAAACATTTTTGATGACTATGTCTCATAATACTGCAACTGCTAGGCAAAGATTTTGTCTAAAAAAGGTCTGGAGCAAGTACCGCCATACTGCTCCAATACAATTCGATAACAGCACGTTTGTTATACTAAAAAGTTAAATATACTTACTAATAATTGTCGAGCTTTAAAAATTTAGAATAGAAGCGCAGTGCGCTGATGTAATATAGCGCGACGTCTCAGACCGCGACTTGCGAAGGAAGATACACCGCACTCTTGTCGCGGTACTAGAATGTTCCAGAATGTTCTCGAACAATATTTTGTATGACATCAGTTTGCTTCCTTGATTAGTTTGATGCAGTGTCTGTTTCAATCCTTTGAATTTTTTCTGGAAAAGGTATTGGAATTCTTTTCGTGTTTACTGACACCAAAGTATCCTTTAGAATATGATACAACTGGTAATTAAACAAAATAAGCAACTCTTTGCTTTCTATGTATTATATATGTCAAGTTCATAGCGCCGTGAATCGTGTGACGTATCTTCCTTCATAGGATTGAGCCTAAGACTGTCGCTTGTATTATTTCATAGTTATATATAATTGTTTTAGAATTAATTTTTATATTTTCTATGATCTACGATCACTTTTTATTTTGGGCACTTTTGTTACGATACAATTTTAATTATATTCTGTGTGAAATAACACAGTATTTTCAAAGAATGTTAAAACTAACATTCGTTACTGTGGAGACCTGCTCGTTGTAAATATATTTCAGATTAATGATATTTGCTCTACAGAATGCATACGTTTTTCTTGTGATATCTATATTCAAAATAATTTGTTTTGTACAACGCCACCTTTAACTTGCCCATTTTTTAGGATACATGTGGAAATGAAAATTTCAATGATAATAGTACGGCATAATAGAAATGTATCTCAGGAATAATATCACATACACATATGAATAACGTATATTCATTTGAATCGGTCATCGTATTTAGAAAACGTGTGTTCAGAGCCTAGAATATGATTTGAATATTATTATAACTAACAATAATAATTCTATTATGAAAACGTTGCCAGCTTTTCAAAGCGAATATTTATAAATAATTAAAAACGATTCATGAATGTATGTATGTAATGTTGGAAATGTACGATTGTTTCGTACATTATAAGTATTGTCTCGTAAGTCGGTTATATCTGTAGGGTTGCTAGAATCAAAGTTTAATTAAATTCTGACATATTGTGGACTACTCACATTTCTTTTCAAAAATTTTCAAGTCCATTTTCTTGTTCTTTTGCAACCATCTTTACTGCACCGCTACATTGATTGTAATGGTGTTTTTATCTGAAGAATTTGAGAATACATTTGAAAGGTTTATATTAGGTAACATTTAAATGCGTTTCAAATGTTGTTACACCTAGAAGGCAAACAATGTATATCTTGAATATTTTTTTGTACAATTTTAATCTGGCAACCCTACAAATAATCTCATGTAACGGTTAAGGCGAATTGCTGTTGTGATGTGGACTGATATTATTACCAATAATTACTATAGTTAATGCCATCTCAAGTATGTTTAAAATAGTTATATGCTCATGTAAATATAATGTGTACTGTTTCAAGAATTTTGGCCCCAAATGATGAATTGTTTGTCTGTAATTGATTGTAAAATGAAAATATAATTATAATGAAAATTGAATTCCATGTTTTATTTACACATAATTTCCTTAATTTCGAGGTGATGTTGAATATGAGTCACATAGAATGATAGTTTTTTATATAAGACGTTAGAAATAAAACGTAACGATTTTGTTTAATGTTTAAAAACAAAAGCATTTTTAATATAAACAATTATCATTATTAATTTTGCGTGACTTTAATGAACAACAAAGGAATTGAGGTTATTTCTATAATAAATCTATACCGGTTTTAAAAAATTCGTTCGGTCATTCACTTTCACCACATCCCTCTCAAAAGTATCCCTCTTCCAAAGTCTCCATGATTTTGTTCCACCCTTGTCACATGTACATGGTTATACAGAACAGTCCAGGGACTCCCTACACATTTAAACGCTTATCATCAATGTTACGATTCCATCTTGCACCGACACAGGGCTGCAAGTATACCTACTTTAAATATGACCAATTATTTTTTTCAATGTGCTTTGTTAATTGCAAATAAAACAATGTTTCGTACCGCTTTATAGGAAAATGGTAAATTTTCTATATAGATAAATAAGTGCGTAGAACGAAAAGTTCCTTTACTCTGATATAATGTGAGAAAAATTTTTTTTCCATATAGACTGTTCTTTCATTTGAAAACGTCTGTAATCATCATCATCATCATCATCACACCTGTAACGCCCAAAGGGTAGAGAGGGAGAGAAGTGTAGTATACTCCCACGTTTCACCAGTTACGTTTAATATGTCCGATTATGGTATAGGTGGTGAGCCTATTGCCATATACCCTACACAAATCCAGACTCCGAGCTAGTACTAGGAATTGTAAGTCAAAAGAACCCAACAGTATCCGACTCAGAGATCGAACCCAGGATATATCGATCAGCAGTCGCTCTTGCAACCACTTGACCAACAAGGAAGTCAAAATTGACGTGGTTAAAAAGTGATCGATAAATAGTAAACATGTCTTAAACATATCTCGTTTTTACTTCGCATACGGTGATCGCTCACAATTAATATTTAGAATCGTTTCCTCGCCTCAAAAGGCACGTAAAGCAGTCGGTATGTTTGTTATCAATAGCAGATAAAAATACAAAATAAACTTATACATTAAATACAAAATTAAGCTAATGCTAGGTACTTCCGAGTAATTCACGATTATGGAGTATGATGGAGTAAGTACCTTATTCAGTGAATACTTTCCAGATAGGATCCATACGCTTGAAAGAATACAACACCGTACACACACCGTACCATGATCAACATATCTTTAACTCGGGAACAGAGTATCCTCACAGTAAAACTTTGAGTAATCAAAGAAAACATAGATATATCGCAATAAAACATATGAACATAGCAATGAATATCCGCAGAGGAACGCCTGATACTTTTAAATATTGTAATATTGCACTGCAGAGGTGACAGGCGCTGTTTTTATTAAGCATTTGGGATATGTGTGAGTTGAAATTTCCTTTTGTATACATTACACTCCTAAAACTTCACCAAACTCATTAATTTTACTGCTGCGACCTTATCAAATCAATGCTATTCAGGAGCGATGATAACCTCATGACTACAGATTCGACGCCTTTGCACACTGTTTTGCGCTATTTTATCGTGAATATTAATTACATTGGCCTTTGAACTACACGTTTATCTAACCATTTGTTCCTTGATATTAACATCAATATTTTGACTGCGCAGACGTGTTGTGACATAACATGGCGGATATTTAGCTTTTGTTTCATCATCATCTTTATATTTAAGTATACTATTTGACATAGGGCTGCCTTGAGGGGTTTGTGACCATAATCCCCACGGTCGGTATGCGGGTTAGGGAACGCAGATCACTGCTTCTCGCACCGGCTACGCTGCTGGCTGTCGGCGCTCAGGATGTTAGCCGTCCCGTTACGTCTTTTTACGTGTCTTACGTCGTATCAAGTTCGATGACTACCTTTTGTTTGAGTGGTGGCTCATGGGGCAATTGTGTTTATATTTAAGATAGTCACTTTATTTCTAGGACCTGTTAGATCAGTCAGAACTTATCGGTGCTGTTAACAGTTATTACTGACCAAGTAATAGTTTTAATTAACAATTATTCCTAATCGAACTAACTGTCATTAACAGCCCTGTTTGGGGTAAGTTGCAAATGCAAGAGGTCATTCGTGTCTGCTGTCTATTCAATTGCAACTTTCATCACAAAAAAAAATCAAAGCGAGCTACCTACGGATTTCGTGTACAAACTAAATTAATCTTTGCACCAATTTGACCCTATCTAAGGCCCTTCGTCATTTCTCATCGATCGCAGGGAACTAGTCGGGCTATCACGAAAAAGCCTATGTGAATTGACCAGCTGACTTACATTGACATTGTATTGATATATCGATATTGGACATACATGAGTAATTCTGTAACAACTATAAAAGTTGTACTTAAAGTTAAACACACGCAATAATAATCAGTGCTTGTTAATAACGTTGAGTGTTTCCTTTTAATTAAAACGTTGTGCTAAATTGCAAGCACAGTTAAATACCTCCAGACCTTGTGTGTACGTACTCAGCTACTGGGTAAATATTGATGATACCACGGTTTATTAATAGTCGATAACAGTTATTTGGACTGCGATTACGCTAGCTGATCAATTACGGTTCACGGGTGTTGAGCTCTTGGTTTTTCGAATTGTGATAACATTTTAGAGGTTATCACGTTCAAACGTACTGGGAACGAGCAAGCGTAAACCGAACCGTTTATATTTAGGTCCCGTAAAATTTATACAAAATGTGTTATTTTAAAACTTGTTACATATTTTTTTGGTCTTAGTGTAGATTTGTTTTTTAGTATCAATAAAGCATCATTGTTTCAGATTCAGGTCCTAATTACAATACACTGTATTGTATGCACAATTAGAAATAATTAAACGAAATATTTAATAATTTCGCCCTCGTTACAATTTCCTTGTAAGTATTATAGGAGAGTTTAAATTAATAAAGATATAACATACACAGAATGGAGCCCTAAAGAGCAATGATAGCTTATTAGTTTCGACTTCCGTTTCTTGTTGGCCTGAGATTTGAATTCAAATTCTAAAT
>DWFV01000219.1:0-16251 GCA_018246775.1 Parelbella machaon machaon
AATGTCATAGAAATATTGTTCTTCAGCTGCTAATTCTCTATATTAAAGTTACTTATATTTACTTATATTAGTATAATGAAATATAACTTACTCTCCTAGCTTGAGAGGTAAAGCTTTCATCTCAGATTGAAGTGTAGTTTAAACGTAATAAAACTAAAATGTTTTCTTTTAAATATAGTATGTTTATAAGACTATGTTTTAATCTTATAAAAGCAGCTCGAGAGGGTATTTTTAATTTGCTTTCCTTAGCTCTCGACTCCTGCGCGCAGAACACGTTTCATATTGTAATGTATTCTTAGTATAGTATTTTAATGATAATTATGTCCGTAGAGTCATTGACGCTCTGACCTTTACGAGAGCACACTATAACGATCAAAGCTCTTGACAAAAAATTGATACTAGAACTAAAGGACTAAAAGCCTAATTGTTTTTTATGACCAGCTATAAGTGTACTTACAACTAAAGTATGATAAGATTTAAGTAGAATGAGTGAGACACAAGTTCTTGAGACTCACAACCCCAGCTAACGTTTAGTACCTACCATTTAAAAAAAGGACTTATAAATCTCTGGTTACAAAGATTAGTGTTGACGAACCTTGCTTGCGGCCCATTAAACCATGTATAAATGTAAACGTAAAGCTTTCAAGATAAGCAAATGATGAACGACACAAAAAAGTATTGCAAATGTCCCTTCTCGGAAAATGGAGGACGTAATATCGTTAAATGGCAATCAGATAATAACGTTCAAAAATAATTATCGATGCTCAAGACCACGGTTCAGAAACCTCAAGGTGATAAAGTAATTATGTACAGACATACCCGTAACATGGATGGAAGACTGAAAACTAATGTAGCAGTCAGTCACTTTTCTAACAACTATGAGCTACATACATATGATTTCAACAAATTCTCTTCCAATATGGAATCATGCCATTTCTGTAATATGAATAAAGATTCTTGTTTTGAATTATATGCAAGGATTAACATACAGATGTAATAAAATGAATGAATGCTCACGAAATCAAAGGAACCATTTCAATATATAAGCCACTATTTGTCTTCCTCAGAAACATTCAACCCTTTTCAAGCTAAAATTACTTTTGTGTGCGGTATACATTTTATTTTTTCCTTTTTCTATTTATTCTTGTCATTTTATTCGCAATATGTTTTATATTCGTATTGCTTATTTATACTTAGAATACTTACGTTTAATTGGAGTTCAGTTGCTTTGGCGGTACGGGATCGTTGATCTTATCGATTTAATTAAGATGTTACTGACGAAGATACTGCAGCAATGTCATTCATTGAGTAGAGACGCGAGTAACACCGCTTTCTTCGTATGAATCCTAAAGTGTGTGTGAAATATTTTGATATTTCTTTCGTGAAAATATGTATGTACTTACAGGAAAGTTTCTCTAAATTTTTTCATAAGAACCTTAAAACGGTGAAACGGAATACTTATTACTTGTTCATTGTGTGAGATACATAACTCGTAATATTGTCACTTTGGAGGACAATGACATATTGTACTTTCATGTATTGTGAAAATGTAATAACTAAAAAAAGTATGTTCAGTAGACGTACATAATTATTTCTGCTGCCGAGCGGCAGTGTTGGCACGGTTCTGCTTCCAATTGTTGGCAAAAGAGCAAAGACGCTGGTTGCTAGGGTTAGGACTAATCCTTAGTGACGGAAATATATATTTTTTCTTATATTATTTCTATAGCAAAGTGAGTTGTACATAAGTTTACTCTTTCATACATTTATATGTTTTCGTAATAGTATTTGTGTTATTGAAATGGGTTTGTAGGATAGTGGTGATAACATTAACTCATTTATATTCTGTTATTTCTAATATACTGTAATAAAATTTATCCGAATTACCACATACTTCATTGGTAACCTAAAAAATGTTCTAAGTTAATATGAATCAATGAGATTTAAATTTCAAGGTCGTCCATACATAATATATACCAATCCCATAGTGGGGAGCGAATGCAATTACTTAGGCGTTTACATTTATATATCCGTATAGGAAAAGGACTTTTTATCCCAAATAAAGGTTTACGTAGGATTGTAAATGAACTTTGACACCTAGCTTGAGATATAATTTTTTTATTAAACTCATATTTTACAAAGATTCTATTCACATGAAAATTTTTACAACTATATTATTGATATTAACAGTTGACAATTAGATTGGAATAAAAGATGTCAGACATCGATCAGTGACCCTATGATTAATATTAATTACATGTATATACACATCTATTTACATTGGTCTTAAAATATTGTGGAAAAATAAATTCGACAGTTTGTTTCGATATTGATTACAGGTTCACAGGTTAACAAAACATTGCAATTAATTCACAGCCTGTAAAGAACTTTAAAAAAAAAATTAAAATTTCACATACATTATTTACATCAACTACGCGTATCTTACTCACATATGATTTACAATTTAAAAGATTACACTAAAATATATGGATTAGAACATAATTTCTGATCAAATTGCATCGAACATCCGAGAATCACTCAATTTAGTTACAATAATAAATAAATATATATACTCGCAGAAATAATATATTTTGTCCCTCGATACTTACGTTACGAAACTCGTATCAAAGTTTTATTTTATTTGATTTTTTCAATACTGTCTTATAATATTCAAGAACGTTACTTTGTTTATGTAGTGACATGCTCGAGCATCTCTGGAAGAGCGTTGTATGCTACCATGTTACCAAATCCAGTTTTAGGTTCTTTTTTCGTTACAATTGCTACGATTTCATCTTCGGAAGGAGGCGGGGGAAATTCAGCATGAACGTCCATCCCTATTGACATATCATCTACGCTAAGGACTACTTCCCTATTGTCGATTTCAATCCTATTACGATCTACGGAGCTATCCTCCATTATACTGTACAGATTTTCAGCTTTGCCCTTATTATACATTTGTCAGGAGCTCATGTAAAATGGATCGTTGATATTTACCTCATCATTGACAGTGTTACTTTTCTGTGACCATTCCTTTTGCTGATGTTTTATCCTATAGATTATTTCGTCATGGATCACACCAAAGCACATGGCAGTCAACGCTAGGCCTGTCAAGGTGTAAGCAGAACAAAACCATAGAATAGTTGAATTAATCGTATAGTATCTGACCCCGTGAATTGTAGTGTAACTCATTCCAGGAATGATATTGCCGAAACCAATAGTGCTCAAGGCCATGAAACAGAAATAAAAACCATCTATTATACCCATATTATCTAAGTTAAAAAGAACAATGGCTCCTAAAGTTATGTAAATAAATATAGCAACGAGGCAAAGTAAAACTGGAGCAAGTATGCTTAGACCGTGCATAGAAAGTTTTGAATCTGTGTCGGGCCAACTTATGATGTCATCTTTGGCAGTACTTGTTGTTGGTCTTTCTGATATCGACGAGTCTTTTTGACTGTCTGTTTTTAACACGTAACACTCTTCAGTAGGGGTCTTGCTCGTGTCTTGGCTGTTCAAAATTTCTTCTTGTTGCCTTTTAAGCTTCATTCTTCTTTCCTTCTCCGCCATGCGCCGTTCGTCGTAGCAACAGTAGCCACAGTTGGAGCACAGACAGCAACAAAGCGCTTTACTGAATACGCTTCGAGCCATTTTGGATAGCAGTGAACCAACACTTGAGAGATATACAAGTGTTAGTGGAATTCCAAATAGAGCATAGAGAATTGTCACGCCTTTTCCTAAAATCATTCGTGGTGCAATATTACCATAACCTGGAAAACAGAGAGAGAAAAGGTATAATACCAAATAATTACTGAATTTTACCATAACAAAAGGAATCATTATTAATATTTTAAATGTTAGAATTCTTTGTTCAGGATTTCTCTGCATAAGAAGTACTATTACGTATATTACTGTCGCTGAGCAGCGCTACTTGCATTCTGGTTCGTTTGAGTTCTGACTTAAAGGTCATGGTAGGCACAAATATGTATGTAGATAAGGAAAGTACCAATTTAATCCTCGTGAAAACGCTTTATCTAACCGCAATAAGAACTTCTCTGTTCGTGATTGTATACAAACGTCTGTGAAGTAGAGTAACCAGTTATCACCGTGCATTTTAAAACGACCACGTTTCATACTTACATATAATCAATACAAAATGCGATATACGGATGTCAAATAAATATTGGGACAGTCCATTTAAACTTTTACGTTTTTCGAATAAATTAATTGCTTACCTATAGTTGTTAAAACAGTTAACGAGTAGAAAAAAGCCAGGGCCAAGTTCCATTCATGTTCCTCGTAATGATTGCTGACCTCGCTGCCACCAAATTCTCCTAAGGCCATCTCTCTGTAACTAACACCATACTGCGATGCCATTTCAGTTGTAACTTTTTGCATCAGCTCATTCTGGAATTTTAAAATCTCCTGTGCGGCCAATCGAGTCCAGTTTTCTCTATAAAGAATATTAAGTGATACAGTTATTTCCCAAATATTTTCTACGGCTCTACTTCTGGCATCCCAAAAGTAATTTGCTGAAAGGGTTAAATTCCCGTAATCAATTTCATCGTCTGCATCCTTTTTGTAAGTGTTGTTCTGATCTTTGTGGGTAATTTTCTGCCTATCTGGCAGTAGTCTCGGTCGGACCGGCATTTCGGCGCCACCCTCTATTGCTAGAAATATAAAAGAACCCAAGAAAGTATAGGCCAGTAAAATTGAAAATATTACGACATTTGTCAGAGAGCCGATCATGAATTGTTTTCTTCGATACTTGGTCGTTTTAAAACAAAAGCAACAAACAACTTTTTGTCGCGAAGTTTGTGCTTTCTTTCTGCTATTAGATGCCATCGAGTCTCCATCTTGGCATTTGTCCAAAGGGATCCCCCCGTTCAAAGTTGGCTTTGCCAGCGTATACTGCTCAAATCGGTTGATCGCTTCCTTGTCCAATACCACATGGTTTATATCCATTTTTGGGCCCCAGATGTTATCTTCTACCTTTATTTAGCGGGGTCATTATTTTTCCTCCATTATCTGAAACAATACATTTTTTGTTAGAATTACGTTGGCAATTTTTCTCGCATGTACCTACCTAAGTGGATCGTCATTTTTCAAAGTCTTAGCCAACGAAATATAAGTGACAAATAAAGAAATATGAAGTACGGGTATGATTAATGTCAGGCTAAAATGTCGCCCCTTGTTGCAAATGATTTTTTTTTAATATTTTACTGACAACACAAAAATGTTTTTCCGGCCTATAGCTATCGTAACTCCGTTTATTAATTAAAACTAGACAATGAAATTTTCACATTAATCTAACTATAACCACTAGCACAGTTTGTACGTGCTCAAATACGAACACAATAATACGCTCTGATAATTCGATTTTCTCTCAAAATTCAATTACGCAAACTTAATCAGTACTGGTGATGAGATTAAAAATAGATTCCGGTTAAAATAAATATTTTGTATTAATATTTCGTGATCACACGTGACCACATGCTATGAACTCAAGATATAAGTCGTAACCTAATGATAATTTCCTTGTTTTCAACAAAACATCTTCGGTAGCGTTAGTCGTCATAAATGGAGTCGTCAATAATTTTCAATAATTGAATTGACTTGCCTCGTTAACTTTTCCTTTAATATTCATTCACAAAACAACAGCGCCGTGTTTAAAATGAGAACAAAAACGATTTAGACCGAAGGTTCCATTATTGACGTCTTAAATTCAACAATAATTAGATCATTATTTAAATATTTTCTATTTACAAACAGAACGGTGCGATTTCAAGGACTCTACAAAGGGCCGATTACTCAATTTAAAATTCCAATTCGTTATAAATGTTCACACGTATGTTCACAAGTATTACACCCATTAAAGGTAGTATTACATTTGTTTGTTTGGATGTTTGTTAGCGTACAAATAGTTCATGTACTGACATATAACATATATTATATCCTGAAAAATGAACGGTTTCTATGAGATTCGGTTTTGACCACGATAATGTATAAGGATCTATTACTTCCTTTTAAGAAAGCTATATGGCACTATAACCACTTTAAGCCTTATATCCGTGCTGATATAGGAATTAAAATATTAGTAAATAGTCATCTTCTACCTTTCATTTTAAGGACGATATATTCTCTATACTCGTGACCACGCGAGTGAAGACAGATCGAAGTTAATGACGAGTCGGAACTAATAAGGAGTAACGCCATTATTGTCATTAAAATCATGTGACCTATAATACTAGCAAAGCTCACTAGACTTCGTATGATGACCCTCAGTTTTAATCATTAACAAGCATCAGTTAATAGGTTAAGCTTGGAACTTATTATTTGATTTTGTGTCAATCATTTCTTTGTTCTATTGCTCGTCGGAATTTGTTTATTAACTTAACTGGCACTGGCAATTAACTATGCTTTACAATATTTTCGATATCTACAATAAACAAAATCTCGTCCTGAAAACACATGATAAAAAAAAACCTAGCGTGACGCCTGTAATCCCCGAAGGGGTAGGCAGAGGAACGTAGTACATTCCCACTTTTCACCAGTTACGTTTACGTCCTACAATAAAAATGTTGAAGATGTACGGTTATATTCCCTATGCTTTATTTCAATAAAATCCACCAGAAATAAAGCAAGCCTTGTAGATCAAAAAATCTAATAAACTACGAGGGATCTCCAATTTAGAATTATTTGAAACAATAAATGAGAAACCTTACCAGAGCCTAGTGTTCCGTATGAATAATTCATGGCCAACTTACGCTCGATCGATAAAGTCAAGGTGTATAGAAATTTATTAAGTATAATACTTTGTAGAAGAACTGCACGATTTTCGTTAGTGGACTGAAGAAAATATTTACTGATAATAGCTTTATTACCAAATTACTTTTATATTTTACACTTAATATTTATTATATAATAACTTTATATATTACAGAATTATTTATTAATAAATCATTATGATATTAATAAAATACAGTATTTATCGATCAAAAGGATATTCAATGTTGGATAGCATGGGCCAGAGGTGATTATATGGATGTGTGTACGTGCGTGTATAAATATATCGGGAAAGGCACACTGGTAAAACTAATACAATAAGAACATTCCATTTCGAACATTTCCCTTGAGAATTGCAAGGCAGAATTTTGTTTGTCTGTAATTATAATGGCTTCCCTCTAAAGCTGGAGGCCGGTGTAATTGTATACTCGTCCGTATGGCAGGAACGGATGAAGGGATGATGAGAACTTACAGTGTTATCATCCAGATATATCCACATAGCTCTATGGTTTTTTGCGAATTGCTAGAATATTTTTAGCAATGTTATACAAAATAGACTCTTTCATAAGTGAAGGAGAATAAAGTTCGTCCCTGAGCTCTTTAGTATGAGCATCAGCAATAACAAAGGCAGCTCTAACGAGAAAAGATACATTATAATGTTTAGAATAATCTATATAATAAGCGTAGGTCGCCCTTCTACCAGGTGGGTGACGACTTGAAGAAGACAAAGACAAGCTGCTGGATACGGAAGTCCCAGGACCGGATGGAGTGGCGCCGATTAGGGGAGTCCTATGTCCAGCAGTGGACATCAAAAGGCTGACAAAGATGTTGATGATGATGATGATGATCTATACTGAGCATAAATCGTAATCTGGTGTATCTTTTTCTCCTATCACGGTTTTTAATAAGGGAACTGAACAGAAATAATTACCTTACTTTCTATCTACGTTAAATTGCGTTATATGTATACGCATAGCTCTCATGAACTTAGGACAGAGATTAGCCTAGTAATTTTAAAAATATGTAGGAATATAAAAGATGAACATTATTTAAATAGAAACGTACTTAAAAAAAATGTTTACAGTAGACATGAAATACATACAAATATTCAGCCACTTAGCCTTAATTACATCGAAATACGAATATTAGCGTCTAATAAGGAAATTTAAAAATGTTATAAGGATTTCGTTTTCTGAGCACGTACCGCGTTCGATTCCCGCGAACACGGCAAGTGTTGGCAACGCGTCATGAATAAAACGAAATGTATTAGGTTTTTTTATACAGTGAGCCACATCTCCACACCCTATAAGCGAGGGTTGAGAAAATTGATATTTTGATGGATTGATTGTTATTTATATCCTCCCCTCAGGGCCTCATGTTTGTAGACCACAAGGTGAAGCGTATTGGCGCACGAAAGAAACAATTATTATTTTGACAAGAATTTAAAACATTTCTTTTTTCCTATGTTACTTTTTGCTATTAAAATTGGTCAATTATATGATATCTTTCTTGAATTACATCCGATATTTGTTTCATTGCGTCCGTTTGACATGCTCGTCTTATTTAAACACATTCAAGTTAAATTTGATCTTATAATTAAATTGGCTCAAGATAATTGCTGATTCTATTTAAACTTATTCAAGTCCAATTCGAAGTAACACTCATTATACGGATTATACAATAAGACAAATTAATAAAGTTAAGACATTGGTCTTTGTCGTCATAAAATAATGACAGTGTTATTTGTCATCTTACATCAAGATTATAAAAAAAATACTGACTGTATTTTTACTTTCGTGACTATATTTTTATTGCGTGACAGACACACGGGCAAACGAGCCAACGCGCTGACAGCCTTTTTATTATGTCTGGCTATCGCATCAGACATGGGCTTCAATAGTTAAGGTCTCAGTGCTTTTGTTTACGTCCTGGCACGTTGGCCCATTCTACTACAGTTCCCACGTCACTTCAATCGTTGGGTCTATAACATAGAAATATCCTACAAACCATCCTAGACAGTACGTCAGTTACTGTAAAATATTGGGTGTTGATATTCTATTTCAGATTAGGGCTCCGTCGCCCTTGTCGATGTTTTGAGAAGGGTCCACCTTATTAGGCACCTTATTTACTGGAGACTAGACAAGTAAATAGCAGTAGATTATATATTTCCATTATGGCGCTACTTCCAACACCTATGTTTTACGATTGCTTTTCACTTTAGTAAACTGGTCATTGTTTTCAGTTGCAATTTGCGCGATACAGCCTGTAATATCGTGGTAGTCGTTACTCTAAGCTGTAGATGGGTTCAGAGTAAGAGTAAGAACCAATTGTTACCGTGAAGTAGTTGTTATTAAAATAACATGGATTTCTGTTATAAGGATGTAAGGATTTCCATTGCGTACGATTAGCATAGAACAAATATATTTTAAAAAGTGAACTATCAGAGATTATATCATAATAGATTGCTGAATTAGTTAATTATGAGCATAAAATATTTTATTCTCTTTGCTCACTTTTCCTATAGGTACCTGTTAAGTACATATGAAGGTAACTATAACGATGTTTAATTTCACAGATTCACTCTATATCTACACATATATGTATGTAGACACACTCTAATAAGGACTCTTAACGAACATTTTATTACGATTAATATTAGTACATCAGTTGTCAGATCAGTCATAGGGTAGGCAAAAAGCGCCGGGAGCCATACTTCTCTATTCTTAAAGGTCTCAAAGACCTGACATGGCTTTTCTACAATCCTGACTCCCGTCATACTTCCCGTCCTTCAATGCGATGCATTTATCTATCTAATATTTTCGTATGATAGATGTAACGAGTTAAATCGAGTTAGCCGCGCACGCTTTGCGCAGTTATATATTATTCAAAATAGTGAATGGATTGAGCAGTGCAATCCTCTGAGCGGCAGTGAGTCCGGAGCTGCAATTAACTAACTTTCCCTATACATATGAATACAGGTATATCGCCGATTAATAACTCACTGACTACTGTAACTGATGAAGTTAAGTGGTTAGAAAGTGATTTTATAACAAAATTGATATTTTTTTTATTTCACAATTGATCCTCACTGCCTGCCCTTTAACAGACTTGGCGTTGTGATGCAATGATCGTTACGTTATTTTATATTGAACACGAATCATGAAAGTTATGTTTAATGAATTGGTATTGAGTTCTTTGAATTGTGGCAAAATGTAATTTAAGCCCTTTGACTATATCATACGCTTCATTTGAAACAGCTGTTTATGAACGCTGTTCTTAAACCGCGTATTATTTTTGGTTGTGCTGGCTATGCGTTATAAGTACAAAAAACGCGGCTCCAAACATTATATGGAAAAGCTTTGTTCAGATCTCGCCGTTATTTCAAAAGCTACATACTGACATTTTCTAAACTGATATTAACACTTACAAAAAGGTAAGGCAAGTAATATTTTATTTTTTCTCGTTCAAAGAACAATAAAATTGTGTTTCAACCTAATTAAATTCCCTACATATTTCTCACTTACATTTTATACCATTTAGTAGATCTTAGTATTTCATTACAGCCAACAAACACATTTAACGAGAGAGTTTCTTAAGACATAGGCGGTAATTGTGAATTCCTTTTAAGTGTTTAAAATATTTGTCATTTGATGTAAATATAAAGAATTGATTATGAGTAAACTCAATAGTTTACTCATAATCAATTCTTGATTTTATAATATCTCATTTATTAATCTCGTACTGGATAAGTTATAACACACTGATTTTATTTACTTTGTAATCCACAATTGTTGCGTAAATATACTACGTATGAGAGTCTTCTGAAAGAGTCAGTAATTTTTTTAATGATAATTCTAAGAATTCCGAGCACAAAATATTTACATTTTTCTTATACATGTAAAATTGTTTTGATATGACCTGTGTATTAATACTTTTTTAATTTCTTACTCAAATTAAGAAGAATATTGAGATCTGAGCTTTATATAATACATAAAATCTCAATGGATTATAGTTAATAGAAATATAACGATTTAAACGTTACTGTGCTCATCTCTACAAAATATTCTGGTTAAAGTTAAAAAGTCAAATGTTGAACCATAAAAACTGCTATTTAGCATGAAATCCACCTTTAGTAGCCGTAGTGTCAGGGTTCGATAAGGCATAAATACATAAATAAGTCGGCGCCAAAAATAGTATCGTCCTTTATCCAATGGAAATTGGACCAGAACCTAATTACACTTCGCCTAATATTTTTCTCTTAACGCAGCCACTAATTTATTAAAACCCAATTGCGTACGGAATAAAGTACTAACTTTATTACTATATCATCCACTCGATTGAGTACAGTAAACTCACTAATGTTGCTTAACCATTCAGTTAATGGGTGTCTTGGGACAAAAGGTCCGTCTTTATTTTCCCTATAACGAACAATAGACATATTTTTAGATTTTATGTTCTGTCCATCAAGAGGTATATAATAATAGTGCTTCTACCTAGGATTAGAAAACAATTCCCACTATCTATTGCGTAACGAGGGTAAATAAATCGAGTAGCTAGTCAAATTACCGCCCAACTTACACATTATTGGTTAAGCTTTAGCTACTTAATATTGTTTGTAGCTTCTTACAATTTCTAAGGCTACATAATTTTTTATGGGATTGAAATACGTCACCTAATTGGTAGCGAGATCCCCTTACAGCCTCATGTGGAATCTGTAACAAACATAAACCAAAATTATAATACAACAATAAAAATAATTAAAATTATATGAGGTCTGAGTCCCAAGTCTTATTACCTCATTTACTAAATAATATACACATGTATTGTCATTGTAACTGTTTGTTCCGCAATATTCGAAGACGCAGCGCGTTGGAATACCACAGAATTTGTTAACTTTGATGCAATAATTTGATATACTCTACAACTTGTATTTACATAATGAGAGAAAACGTCCTAGCTCTGGTTTACTAGTATACCTGAACTTTGAGGTTCATATGGGCCTTATAAAATTTAAATCACCGAGTTGTAAATAGAGCTTTGAAGATACAACTAGTGATAGCGTTTATGAAGATTAAGAATAAAATAGGGCCCAGGTGCGTGCCTTGAGACATGCCACGTGAATTATTAAAGATACTAGAATTGAGATAATTTCCTAAAATATAGCTAATCTGTTAAATTTAAAATGACTATCCGAATAATTTTGCTTTTTAAAAAAGTCAATCTGACTCATAATGTGCACTGCACGCCCAATCAATATCAAATATGACTCAATAGTAAAGTTAAGACCATTTTGCAATTTATGTCTATCTACCCCATATATTTCAAATCTATTTATACTATGCAAGACAATGCAAAAATAACGTTAAATAAAAATAAATAGATACAGCAGGGATACAACGGCAGTCACACCTTAAACAAAGACCTTTAATTCTTCGATTCTTTAATTCGAATAAATGTGGGTTTATCCGTTTGAGCACTTCCTAATCCCCTTTGTTCCAGTTGCAGACTTGCTTACAAATACTAAGTGCTCAGTTTTAAGCTAGTTTACTTTCATTAGTTCTTTTAAGGATTTTATTTTAGCTTTAATTGCAAAAATCCATGATTGTAATATCATAAATAAATACGCCTTTATTTACAACTGAAACACAGGTCACATTATGTATGGAATATTAATGAAGCTGGCTCGATCCTACACTCGTTTCTACGTTACATATATATTATGGGCGGACGTCTTCACAAATCCTAGGGTTAGGGCGCGGTATCATTTTATCTCGCAATAAATCATTGGGGGTGTAACTCTGTGTCGCGTTATCTGTGTGTTAGTTTATCTAAAGGGTTTTGTCGAATAATGCCCTTTTTATCATGATTGGTAAATCGTAAGAATTAGTTTGACATATTTTTTATCGGCAGAATATTCTAATCACAGTTGATGGTTTGTTTGAAGACATCGTTATAGTGATTTATTTACATTTATAGTGATTCTACGCAGATACTCTACTTAAAATAGATATTTTGCCATCATCAACATCGTAAGCCATTTTCAATGATTTTGGTGTGGGCCTCTTTTGACTATTATTGTGTTCATTTTGTTTTCCCTGCTATCTACTGCAAAAGGTCAACCTTATTGTCTTTCCACGTATCCTTTATCCTCCCAAGATCTTCATTTCAGAGGCCTCTTGAACCGTGGGATGTTTTTCAGACTACAAGTAGATATTTATACTCATATAACTAAATAGAACAAGTTTATTATAAACTTCCTTATATCTTCGACTTGATACGCGTTGCATAAATGTAAGTATATTCAAACGCGTCTTCCTTTCATTTTAATTCAAATTATTATCTGGAAAAGCCTTTAATCATCAATGAAAATCGCTTTATAATTTGTACAACATAGTCTTGCTTGGATATAAAAACAGACAGTTAATATATGTAGTATATATATATGTCAAAACACATATTTAGGTTTTCATAACACATAATTACCATATGAATATTGATAACTTTTATATCGAAATTATAGTTGAAAATTTTAGATGTATGTACATGTTTGTATTACTTTTATAAATAACAAAGTTTTATAGAACAGCCCCCGTTTCGTGTCGGTACAATATTTGTGTACATTTAATTATTTTTCGACCCTATTCCATTGTTAACTTGAAAATTTTTGACAATAGTTATGAGCAAGATGAAAGGCATTTATATATAGCAATTATTGTAATATAATGTTTATAGTACATTTATAAATAGCCGCATAGATTCGTCATCATCTACAGTGTTACGAGTAAGACCTTAGGCTGCCACGCTACCAAGCTACGGTTGGCAGATTTCACACACCTTAGAAATATTGTTAAAAATTAACAGATTGCCTTGCGATGTTTTCCTGCACCGTTATAGAAAAGCGGCAAACAGTTTAAAGATAAAAGATTGATGCTGTTGATAAACAAAAAATTAAAAGTCGAAAAGAACCCGTGACAGCCTAGTAATGGTTCAGAATTTAAGCATCTACTCCGGGAATTATGGGTTGAAATCCTGACGCCCACATCTTTTTTACGAAACATCAAATGCCACATATGACAGTGGAACGACAAAATGATTGGTCATGATAGTTAAGACTAGGCTTATATATGAACGTACTAATAACAAAATGGTACTCATATATGTAGCAGATTTCAGATTATAACTTAGTACTAAAAGTATTTGGCGATATATTTCCATTTACATATATGTAATATGTGAGCTTGATGGAAACCCTAAACCTAGACCGTTAACGTTTGTCAAAGAGAACCGTGTACAGGAGGGTAGGAAGGGATTTCTTAAGAATTTCCAGGAGTTTAATGCGGGGTTAGTCACGTAGGATCTGCTCATTTATATAAAATGGAACAGGCCCTTACGTGACGAGACCTGTGTCGTCCACCCCAAATGTCCCTTGTATAATTATCCCACGTCTATTATTCAAATTGCAGGATAGTATTCTATTCCCGACTCGTTCCACGGATAAAATTTTCGGTAAAAATATATTTCGATTGCTTACATTAAGTATACACTTTACGGTTAAACTTTATCACTGTTCAGAACCCTTTAAAAAACTTAAATTTTTTAAATACCTTCTTTACATTTATTGTATATGGCAATTTTTTGGCTAAACCTACTGTCATTCGTTTTTCATGTCAGCCATCTTTTTTTTCTTCACGGAATCTACTAGTACACCATCGCCTATAAATACAGTTCTTTTATTTAATTCCGCAAAACACCCATCGTTAGTGTACGGAAACCATACAACGGGGTATTTGATACTAAAGGCTACAGAACAAAATATAATCACTGTGGCATTGCTTAATGGAATAGATTGTTTGCGACATAGCTTCAGGTTTGTGCTTCGTTCCTTAACGTTTTACATATAATAGTTTATTCATATCTATCATACCAATCCATTTCAATAGAGACATTATAACGAAGTCTCCAGACTAAATACATTTAGACATTGCTAATTGATTGATGCTTTTTATTCGGAGCATACATAAATGTTTTGCTAAATGAAACAAAATTGTTTTTAAATAAATTAACTATTTCATGTGTGACACTTTTATTAAGTTTCTTTGTTACGATAACATGCAATATACTCACTATGTATGTTTAATATGATATTTAACATAACTCATAAAGAACTATGTTCATTTGTAATTAAAGTATTCTATTATTATCAGCCTTCATTTATATCATTATGTTATCTCTACATGATATAATTAGACCAATATATTGAAGCAAATGATAGGAAACGACTTTAGAAATACACTAAAATAACAACCTGGAATTTTTTAACAGACAGTACTTCTTGAATCATTGGTCACGCTGAACCGCTCACTGATTGACCATTTCTAAGTTTAACATGGAAACCAATATACAGAATATTTTAATGAGAAACAAAAATTATAGACGGCAGTTCTAATCAAGGTCATAGTGAAACCTTAGAGGATTTACGTGTTCAGCGAACACAGCTCTCGCAACAATAAGTCTTTGTTTTAACGGCGAAATACGATACAACAAGTGCGTCTAATTAATGCTTTAATATGTTACGTACGTCCATAAGAACTTGCTATAAAATTTTATACAATATATGTGTGTATGCACATACATGAGACGAAAGGTTTGATTTTCCGTATCCTCGGGAACAGTAACGCATTTTTGCAATATCTCGAGTTACTTCAATCCTATTTGAAAATGCGTTGGTGTCTGCTATCTGTTTCTGAAGCATAATATTACAGACGTGTATCTGTACTAAAGGAACTATATCAGTCCGCAAAACGCAACGCGCTGGTGACCAAAAGCGAATAGGAGACTAATGTACATATATTGGTAGTCCTGTTTCCAGTTAATACTAGTAGACATATTCATCAGTAATAGTAACTGGACTCACGCAAATAGATGTTGTCACGGTCCTAAACGTCGGTTTCAGATTTTCATGGGCGGCCAAGTGACAAGTTTAACTGCTGCGTCTTCGACCTTTTTACCATTCTACTGTTGGGACACGGTCTTCTCTCAGGACCAGAGGGTTAGTCTACCACGCTTGTCAAATAAGAGATGGCAGACTTTACACGCTTTACAAAATTTCATTCGTTTAATACTTATTATCTACATATACATATGTATCTAATCTATATACGTATAGATACTCGTACATGTGTGTATAATTCACCACGCTAATATCATTATAATCCCTAAAGAAAAATAGAAACAGTTCCTAAGCAGAAAATCTTCTTTACTCACAAAAAATCAAATGATTATATATGTACCGGCTTAACTCACGTGAGTTTTTTCGGGATGGCCCGACTAGTTTCGGACCTATACGAGGTCCTTCTTCATGAGATCCCACCGTTTGCAGCGAGGTCGCGGCGGAGACTGCTGCAAACGGTGGGAGCTCATGATGAAGGACCTCGTATAGGTCCGAAACTAGTCGGGCCATCCCGAAAAAAC
>DWFV01000220.1:0-16244 GCA_018246775.1 Parelbella machaon machaon
GAGGTGCGCGCCATTGATTTGAACCCAGCACCCCCGGAGTGAGAGGCTGAATTCTTAACCACTAGGCTATCACTGCCTATATCATATTTAAGGAAATATTTGTCATATAAAAAAAAACAATAAACCAGTGTGTAAGATGGGAGCAATTGAACCTTTCGTATTGCTTCGTTTTCGGTTTCAGAAAAAAATATTTATACAAATTTTAAAATAACCTTGTATATTTTTAGTGTTTAATAATATTTTCATTCAATATTGTGCTAATGTTAATAATTCCTAATGTAACAATTGAAATAATTATTAAAACGACTTTAATTAACAGATATTCTAGCATTTAAATTATTTTGTATGGCTGTATATTGTTAGAACATTTAATAAAAAAAAAAATGTCATATCCTAACACCAGAGCCGTAGCATTTACATGTTAAACATGCATAAAGGAGCAATTTGATAATTATCTAAGAAATCATAATTTGCACGGTGATTATTATAAAAGTATTATCTATCGCTGGCCACACCCACGCCACAGATGGCATCCGAATAACTTGTTATCGCAATTTGAAACGTATGTGTCTAGATATAAAGTTCAAAATCGACTGTGACGTCACCGCACATCTGTTATTTCGCCAAAATGGCCGATCGACCGCTGATCAGACTGGTTGAAGGCCTCTTACTTTCGTTATTTTCACTTTCGATCCAACTCCAAGTCATATGATTTGTATCACGTTATTTATTTTTACACCTCACAGAAGTCACAGAAGGCAAAGCAGGACTTCTGCGATCTTACCTTCCCTGTGCTTAGCTATTGTTTTATTATGTTTTGTAGTCAATCAGTGATCGAAATTCGACAGTCATTCATCAAATCTTAAGTGAACATATAATTAAGTTCTTAGGTCAAAAAGGTTTCCTCTGTAAATATCTACGCTGTGCTGCACGTGACCACAGAATATTATGTGTTTCTAATCCTTTGTAATGCCCAGTTCTGGAAAAAGGATATAAGTTTCTTTTCATAAATTTATATGTACATAGATAACAAGGTTATTATTACCATGTTATGTTAATCATAGATATAAGATTTATGACATGTATATAAACAACAATATTAAATATTCTATAATAATAATAAATTAGTTTGTGGTCCATTGTTCATATTTCTTAAACAATACGATCCAAATTAAAACGATTATATTTTTTCGGTTTTGAGTTTTATCTTGCCCGTGCCCGGTGTATGGCAATAGGCTCACCATCTATTCCATGGGGCTTAAACGTAGCTGGGGAAACGTGGGAGTGTACCACACTCCTCTGCCTACCCCCTCGGGGATTACAGGCGTGATGTTACGTTACGAATTTGTTAAATTGTTTTGTGTATATTAATAGTATACAACCTCTAGACTAACATGTATTTTTTTCTTTTGCAGAGATCATGCATTAAGGTCAACCCGGACATAAAGGTGAGTTTACAATAATTACCTAGAAAATTAGTTACTTAGTAACTATAAATATAAATTAATGAAATTTATTTAAGAAACTATGATGTAGAATAATTTAGATTTACTCATTCACTCACTAAATACTTAACAGTGTTCCATAACATTTAAGTTTTTACATCTTAATATGACAGTTGATTAATTGAAGCGTGAATCTTACCAATGTCTAGTAATAAAAAGTAAAATATATTATTACTTATATCTAAATAGCTGATACTCGCGACTTAAACAACGCAGTTTATCATATTAACAATGTATTTTATGTTTAAAGAAAAAGCATAAAAAAGATCGGAAGCAAAAATGTACTTTGCTTACAAAATTTCTTTATAAACAATTTTATACTTGTAGCTAAAATACTTATATAAACTATCTAGGTTAGCAACGCGAGAGCTAGATAAATATAGTTATCCGTCACTAAACACGTAAGTAGTACCTTTAAAAATAGTTTTTTTTTTAATTTTTAATATTTTTTTAATACTTTTATACAAAATGAAGTGTCTAAAATGATAAACTTAGAAGATTTAACAGAAGACTTAACTTAAATCTGTCCAGTAGATTTTCCGTGATGCGCGTACAAAGGCAGACCACTTAATTCACATACTCGACCAATTATTTAATATTGATAAAATATGTTTGATATATGTGCTACATTATATATCGATTCATATCATTGATTAAAGTTCGTGATACATGAAAAAAATGTTATATTTATACAGCGCATATAGTTCGACGATGAGTATAATGAGATACATCTCTTTCTATTTATGAGGTCATTGCAATATTGAATACACCGAGTGATACACAGACCCATAAATATGTACATACATTTTCTCACACAAGCCATAATTTTAATGTAATATATCAAGAGACGTCGTCTGTTTAGAGACAAAGATCTTATTCCTCATTCAATACATTCTCAATACAACACGGAACATTGTACACAAATAATTCCTATTCAATTATAAATTATCCTATTGCCTGGCTATGTTGTTAACCGAAAAGATAGTCTTTATATTCGTTGTATGAGATATATATTTTGTATAGTTTTACACACAATGAAGTCGCGTGGTACTTCGGATTTGTTTTTTAATTTATTGTTGCAATCGTTCCATCTTTTTTGGCTTAGTTTTTGAGCAATGATTCTCAACCATTTTTTCATGTTTATTTTTTGCATCGGTTCAACAATGTGATGTTTTTTGAAATACCGAAGGATAATTATGTGAAAATGTATCTATATGTATATGTAAGAATAATAAATGTGTGTCGGTATGGTCAGGAAAACTGTTAGTTGACTGATTTTTTTTAATTATTTCAGATGGAATGCTTTTGTTATTTGTATATTTGGTTTTTGTTTTTATCGACATCTTTGGGCGAGAAACAATTATTGACAATGTAGATGAACTATACACAATTGATTTTTTTTAATTTAATTTAATTTCTAATTGTGAGTTGCAGTCTGGATCTGTGCCCGTTGTTTGGCAATAGGCTCACCACCTATTCCAAGGGACGTAAACGTAACTGGTGAAACGTGGGACTGTAATACACTCCTCTGCCTACCTCTTCGGTGATTACAGGCGTGAAATTACGTAGATGAATAAGGTTGATGTTGGTGAATTACATTGTTAACTAATAAGTAAAAGACCAGTTGAATATTTCATTTGAATAATACGATCGCGTGGTTTGATACAAACTATATAAATATCCGATGACTAACTCAGTGACGAGAATGTCCTTAATTTGGATTTTATGGCCGTTGCACTATACGTATATAATTGAAAATAATGTAGTGTCCGTTTCTGTGGGCAGCGATCAGTTCCAACTCATCGAAATGTCAAGACCATTAGGATTATATCGACGTGTCCTACTGTCAGGGGGTAATAGATATGCGTTTAATAATGTCCTTCCTTTAGTGCCTTCGAACAACGGTAATAAATATTACGAACATAGATGCATTCGTAATTCAATGATTTGTATATTTGAATTATTTCAGACATGATCTGTATAATGCGTTAGAACGTTTTTTTCGTTCTCAGGTAAAAAGAAGACTAATAATATTTAATTGTAAATAAATTAAATTTCTTGATCTTAGGCTAAAAAGCTAGTATCTACAACCTTAAAAAGGTTATGTTACCTGACAGTTATTGACATTTGATTTGATTACGATAAACTCGTTCAATTCACATCTCATTCGTTCGCGAACGAACAACTCTCGAACGTGTAAAATATAATCTGACCAGCGGCCATGTTCGCCGCTCATGATTTATTCAGCATTAATTATTACGAAAGGTCACCTGTGCATCCAAACTAAATTATCCATACTTGTATATAATATATTATGTAAATTTTCCGCGAGCTCTAACGGCCAGCGGTACCATTGTACTACTGTTTATAAATAATTTGCTTATACAAATGTACAAATCTTTATATGAAAAACCTTTGAACCTTAGAATTTGGTACTAATAGGATTCAACATTAACATGTTGACGTAAGGAATACCCACAAGGATCTGCGAAAGCCTGCAGGCCGATGATGGATGCGGCAAGCCGAGGACAGGGCGTAATGGCGCTCATTCGGGGAGGCCTACGTCCAGCAGTGGACTGAAATAGGCCGATGATGATGATGATATCTACGTAAATATTTTATAACGAAGCAACATTTCAAATATTTTCTTACCGTTCAAACGTAAGTTCTCATTCGCCTCAATAGATCAAAAAAATCAAGTATTTAAACATAGCAGCATTATTATCATCAGCCTGTCTAATTCCAGTGTCGGATGAAGGCCTCCCTTGAGGGGTTTTTGTCCATAATCGTCAGGCTGGGCATACGATTTGGGGATCGTAGAGCACGTCTTCTTGCACTTCTAGACGCAGGCTGATATTCACACAATTGAATTGTGGTAATTGGTAGAATTACCACGTAAGACCAGACCAAAGATACCGTAAAGATAGATGTAGTCGGTCGAGGTCGAGCCATCCTAATGTTAAATATCGGAAAAAATATAGGTACCCGTATGTCATAGATACATTTTTGCTTAACTAATATTATAGGTCTAAATTAGTTTACAAAGATTAACAAGGAAATTAAAATAAAATTTAATGTACTAAAATTCAATGCTTGCATATGCTATAATAAAGTAATTGTAAGGAATTATTTCTTATAAATCAATACATTTTTAAATATTCAAAGTGAAGTTCGTGATGGACTTAAACGTGGTTCTCTCTAAGCGGTTTAGTGTCCAACCGTCTCAGGTATCAAATCCGGGATAACCACGCTTCAAGTAAGACGCGGATATTTAATTATTATTCGGGTATAATTATATTTCCTCCTTTTTTGTTCCTCGAATCCTAAATTCTTCAATGACGTGAGAACACATCGTAACACTTATGCATTATTCATAGCGTTGCAAAAATTAAGCATTCATTTTTGATAATAACATGAAGTCCGATTTGAAATTTAACATCATTGAATGCCTGCAGTTTAAAATACAACTACATGCATATATAGAACCTTCATATATATATTTTTTTGTTTAAATAAGAGGTGTCGTCCCAGCTTATAAAGGTTATTGAACCTTTTTTATTTTTTACTGCAAGAGCTGATGTGTTGTGATGCAGAACTGAAGTATGATAAGATGAAGGTAGAAAACGTCACGTTAACATAAGATACTTTCAAAGAGGTTCCGTATTTATTTATGCTCTTCAATCCTAATCTTGACTAATTCATAATGCCTGCTTTATTTATAATTGGACATTGTTCAATTACATAACATTTTCATTTACATTTACATTTAATGAACATTTGTGCAATTACATAACATTTTCATCATTATCATTATCAACCTACTCCCGTCCTCTGCTGGACATAGGCCTCACTAATGGCACGCCACTGAGCTAACATAACATAACATTTTAACATCGTTTAATTGAAGCTAACAAATACAGGCGTTGCATGTATATTTTGAAGTTATAAACATTTTTTAGAATTCGTGTGTATATGTAGGTACATACATAATGTATTGTTATGTCTATTATTATGTTATTAAGTTTACATAATTACGTTTACATAATATTGCTTAAGGATAGCACTGCTATGAATAATTAATAAATTTTCATTTATATGGTTGAACATTAATATTAATTTATTTTTTATTTTCAATATGGAAGGTCATACTGCTGTTGAGAGTAGCAGAATCTATAGTCCCGTAACGTTAAATTTATAATTAAATAATCTATTTATAATATTACATAAATTCCTCTTCAATAGTACACAATAAAATCGAATAAAAGAAACAAAAATCTATTTTTCATTTGCCCCGTCGTATCACATTAAAATCTGTAAAACTTTGTGTATAAAATATATTTACGCAATATTTATATTAAGAATTCTGTCATTTCTACACTGCAATTAATCTATGACCTCATAGAACAATTGATATACAGATGCGATAAATTATTTGAGCGAGTATAATCTGTCCGAACCGGTCTGTCACGGTGAAAATCAAGATCTGCCCATGCGGTGTCACACCTGCAGCTTTCGCCGGACACAGTGGAACCAATAGATTATATAACGCAGAGGTCTCGGTCAGCCAACGACCCGACACACGCTATATCAATCAAATAGCTAAATTCGTATGGTGATTTCACTAGATTGACGCGGAATTTCTAAAAGCATAAGACTGTTACGAAAATTTCTCAAATTATTGAAAATCATTGGACTGTTACTTTTTCTTTATTGAAGGTTGGTTATAACTGGTACTTTCTTACGACCAGCTGTGCGATTGCATATTCAAAAAATATTTATAGTTGATTTTCAGTACATTAAATATTTTTTTTTATTTTTATTATTTTTAAAACATCACAACAAGTTCCTCCCGAAGTTGGTAGAGTATGCTTGTTCGAAATACACCACTTCATACACGCAAGCCAGTTTCGGAGGCTTCTGGCTCCTCATCATCCAATGGAATAAGCCTCGTAAGTAATAACCTAAGAGCCTTGTTCCTTACAAGATTACTTCTTTTGTACCGCTTTGTGCCTAAATTAAAATTACACAATTTTTCATAATAATCCGTGCAGTAAGAGCTGCGTGATGTGATGACATATATTGAAATGGGCAGATAGACAAATATTTGCATTGTACAATTTGCATTGTAATACCTTTTAATGACACCTAAACATACCCAGATTTTTTTTAAATTAAGTCAATTGTTACGCATACATTTCGGGTCATTTTTATATATGTACAAATTGCAATGTTGCATATTGTTCGACTAATCCGTGTATCCACTGAACCGTACTGGAGAGACGTGATGGAGCAAGATTTTCTCTCGATTTCGGAATATTTCGGTTCAGACGTATGTGCAACTGTGCAGTTGATAATTGCGTATACTTTCAAAATCAATTGCGTTCCTAGTGGCGGTTTCTATAGACTTCTGTTAATTAGATTATTAAAATTAATTACTCGTTGCGATATGTATCAAATTATTAGCTATTGGCCGTGTCAGCCATGAATGATTACATTATGCGTTTGACAGCTGTCAAATCGTAGCGCCCGGTGTCGTAATCGATTATTCGATTATTATCTATGCCTGATTTCTCTCATACTTTTATTATAAAAGTAAGTGCACAGTGAAGCGATGAAGGCTTTTAATGCAAATCCTTATCGGCTTTCTAGACGTTTAAAACGTTGGAAGCCATATCACGTCGTCTCTCTCATGCATATTTAAGTTGAGCGAGAAAGTAAAAAATGAAGTTACCAATCTTACAACTACTAGGCTATGAAAGTACTTAGGTATAGGTCGCATTTTATTGATGATGTGATTTAAAAAATCATAATTCTATTATTTATTTTTTAATTTACATTAAAATTCGATTCGATTTCCATCGTATTTGAACAATTTAAAAAGTAAATTACTCAATAAAATACATATACCACATAATATTGCTTTATTTTGTAATATCCCGTTGTATTATTATATAAAAGTATTAATTTCATTGGTTTCGTGTAATCGTGTCTCACGTTTTTTTAATTAATGTCTTTGCTAGAGTGTAAATATTTTACATAAAGTGGCAGTCGTTTATTTTGCTACTAATAAAATCTCCATACGTGGCCGACTGATCCCAAAGTAAGTATCAGAATCTGTTTTAATAATCAGACGGCTGAAAAACTACATTTGTACATATAGAAAAAAATGTTTTATATAGATATTTTACGTCACGCCTGTATTCCCCGAACAGGTAGACAGAGGAGTGTAGTACATTCCCACGTTTCACCATTTAAATTTGCGTCCCATGGAATAGGTGGTAAGTCTATTGCCATACACCGGACACAGATCCAGACTCCTAGTCACTACTAGAAATTCTAAATTTATTTAAATAAATCCAGTAGTATCCTACCTGGGATTTGAACCCAGGAGCTCCCGAACGGCAGTCGCGCTTGCAACCACTCGACCAATGAAGCAGTCAGATATTTTACAATTTTAACAAATACTTGTGCTTGTATATATTCTGGATGGGAATTCAACCCATGACGCCCGGTTCAGCAGTCAGGTTTACTAAATATCGTTGGTGCACAACAGACCAGCCAAAGGATAAAGCAAAAAAAAAAAAATTGGTTAAAATCAATCCAACTGGTCTGATAGTAGGGTTACCTAATGTAATTAAGAAACAAAAAACACGCTGTCCGACTAGTAAAGGCTGCGACAATATTGCAGGTGAAACACCAGTGACTTTTAGCTTTGTCCCGCTTAATTCAAGTGGTGGGGGTAACAATTTAAATAGATTCGAATTGCGAATGAATGAAGTAATTCTATTAGGTCTCGAACAGTAACGTTTTTTGTTCACCGGTCGGCAATGGCACGGTTCTCTGCAGCCAATTACGTGCTAAGGTCATTGCTGTGAATTTCACCACCTTTTGTCGCATTAAAGCAACATCTGCGAGCTCGTTTCCAACTTCAGCTGCAACGGTAGCCGAGTGTGTTTCAAAACTGTCTAACTATTCACAAGCGAAATATTCAGCGAGCGGCACAGTTTTCGTATTGGAAAGTTTATGGTCTTTCAAACTTAGTTTTCAAGTATTCTACATGTCAAGGCTTTGTTATTTCTTTAAAGACTTTGTTATCATAATATTCGTAGAATATTTTATATTCAATATTATCTTTAGCTTATAGTAAATTATGAGAAAAGTTATTGATCTAAATGTCAGTACGAAATATAAATATTAAAGATGTTCAAGAGTCGCCGTAGGCGTATGGGCTGAATTGAATGTATGAATTTATTCGTATATTTCCCACGATAAAAAGTAGATTTATTATATCACAATGTAGCGTAGTTTCAAATGGTTATCTACATTTACTTAAGTTCAAATGTCTAGAAGCGTTTACGTTACTAGGTTACCTGCATTATTTTTTTATTAATACATCATCACACTACTTCCGTTACGAGGTAGGCCGAGAAATGTCAAGTATATCAATCGTTACAGACATCACATCTGTTTCGAAGAGTTCTGTTTTCGCAATACAATACGACCTATTTCGCCAAGATAGCCGAGTTTTGGTCTCCATCACTACCTGCATCCATTTATCACATCGTTATTTATGTGTTTGTGTGTCATTAATTAGAATATTTGGCAATTTTAAAAATTAAAATATCCATTAAACCATACATATGTATGTGATGTTGCAAGCGTCGATCATAATCGATACACTTATTATTAAATCGTGCTACATGCGTTTTCGGTACAGTGTTACAACAATCAGTCATTACAATTTATGTCCTATTATACGGTAATAAAATTGATTTCAGATCGATAGGTTGGCTTTCTCAGCTCCGTGCTTGCACTCTCGTGCGTTGGTAATTTAGACCGAACCTTTAGCGATGATGAAAACAAAATACGTGGAGCATCTGAGAACGAGGTACTTGTTTTAGTGTTGGTTGGTAATGACTAGCTTCTGATATAAAAAGGATTCTTCCTCTATAAGCCAGATTTCTAAAAATATTACTGTGCCTATTAGGAACAGCAATATGTGCTCATATCTGTGGATCTTTACATTTATATATAACGTTGTGATAGCAAATAGAATAGTTGACTGCCTCGTTGGTCGAGTGGTTGTAAGCGCGACTGCCGATCGGGAGGTCCTGGGTTCAAATCCCGGGTCGGGTGCTATTAGATTTTTCTAATTTAGAATTTCTAGTAGTGGCTCGGAGTCTGAAATTGTACCCGGTGTATGGCAACAGATTCACCACCTATTCCATGGGACTCAAACATAACTGGTAAAACATGGGAGTGTACTACACTCCTCTGTCTACCCCTTCGGGGATTATAGGCATGATGTTACGTTTACGTTTACATCTCCAATATTCTTTCTAAAACAAATTCACTTGACATCTAATGAATTATTTTGATAGAAAAATTTTCAAAGCGCAGATCAATTCTACGACATATTAATTATTTGCTCAGGGCATTATGTCCGCTAAACATGTCCTAACTTTATCATGTACTTAATCTGTTATATTAATATATGATGAGAAAGCTTATATTCCGTTTTAAGCAAAATATTATATTTACATTCATAAAGAAAAAGCGCACAGAAAGCCAAAAGTTATGTATAAATGTACTATATTTATATTGTCCAAGATAGACACAAATGTAGTGTGTGATCAGAATGGAGATTTATAGAGGTATCCGCAGATATTAACAAAAGAAATCTGATAACGTTAAAACTTAAACATTTAATGAATTAATTCGGACTTCAATCATCATAATTCCAATAAACATAATAATAATAATTTTACGTTTTTACGTTTTTTTACGTACGATAGTGCAGCCGGGTCAGGGTGGCATCGTAACCCGGATTCGGGGCAGCCCTAGCACGTACGTTATGGGGCAAATGATTGATTAAAAATAGGCCGACGAATGATTTATGTGATGGCACGCGTATAACGGTGTATGCACAATGGCGTATGTTTTGCGGGTTATCGTTTTGGAGTGAAACGGGCGGAAAACGTAACAAGGTTCGTGGATGGAATATGAAAACAATAAATAGACGAATTATACAAATAACAATAAATGAAATATAATTAATTTTAAATAAAATAAGAAGAAGACAAGTAAATAAATACGAATAAATTAAAAATCGTATCAGGTGCTTTCTGCGTTCCCTACAACGGTTCTGGCGTGACAATATAATAATAATAATAATATTTAAAATAAAAGTAATAATTACTGCTTACTATTGTAAATTGTTTGTTTCAATGCTACTATTCTGGTACTAACCTTTCAGACATATCTTGTTCCGCTTGAAGAGTAAACGCACGTCCTTGTGGGCTCGGTCCGGGGCGGAAATGTTGAGCTGCATCGTCACCAGGATCTCGGCACTCCTGGATCCCGTGCAGGGTAGACGGACTCTGGATAATAAAATGATTTATGTAACAAATGTATTAAATACTATAGCCTAATTATTTTAAATTGTTTTTCAAATCTGTTTATTAAAATAAATGTAAAAAATGCATTTTAAAAATCGTGTAATAAATGTGAAAATCGTAAAATTTGAAAAATGAAAATAATGTATTAATTTCATTTTTATTATAAACTTGAAGTTATAATTATTTATTTTGTCATTGTTGCCCATTGGCGTTTATATCAAATCTCAACACCTTGTTTTCGTTCACAATGGATACCTTACTGCAACTGAAAATGTTAAAAGTTAACTAAATATATAAAGGTATTATGAAAAAGCTATTTTTAAATACAGAAAACTTCGAATAAAACTACAAAGATCCAATCCAACAGACACAAAGATAACAAATGTGACGAGTCATTAGGCAGATAATGTTAATAATCTTACCTAAAAGTTTGCAGACTGGTCGGCACAAAACCACGCTCCGAGATGTTGACCTGCGGCGGCAACATGGCGCCGCGGCTCTCATAGTCTATACCCATCACGTACGGCAGCTGACCGGGATAACAGAACAGATTAAATCATTCATTCATTCATTTATTCGTAATGTATTTTTTGCGTTACGCAGCAAAAAAGTAATGTACTGAAGACTGATATTATACATATAAAAAAAACTGAGCTGTATTCCCGCGATTACAAGTGACATTAAATCATTCATTCTAATAATTTATTCGAAGTATGTTTTTTGTGTTACATAACAAAAAATAATGTACTGAATATCTCATGTCGAAAGAACGAATTAGTAATACTCAGTCGAGAAAACTGTTTTTTTATTCAGCCAATATAGACAATATTAGATAATTAATTCGATGTATTTATTTGATGTAGGTATACAAGTTATGAAATTTAAAAAAAATATGTACTTTTAGTACCGCTTACAAGACATAATATTTCATAAACCATAATATTATCTGCGCTGTCATTGTTATGGGGAATTTTAATTACGAATATGGAATACATTTCGGATTCCCAATCGTGTTTAATGCAGATATTATTGCGGCAAGGCGACGCCTCGTATTTCCCATTCAGCTTTCATGGCTAAAAGCAAACATACGCAATAACAAACAACTTAATGGTATGCGCTGCGTGAATATTAAACTATGAGGTCAGTGCGTAAATATGTATGAGCAAGGAATTTTATTAATTCTGTAGAATAACTTGGGAGTTATATAGGGTTTTTATTAATATTCCCTAATATAACGCCTGTAATCCTTGAACGGATTGGCAGAGGCGTACAGTCCCACGTTTTACCAGTTACATTTACGTCTCTTATTGGAATAGGTGGTGAGTCTATTGCCATAGTCCGGGCGCAGGTCACACTCCGAGCCACTACTAGGAATTTATAGTAGAAAATCTGATTTAGAAAAATTCAATAGCATAGATTCGAATCTAGAACCTCTCAGTCATTAATATTATTATTCTTTATTATTCTTATCGTATCAATGCTTATATATACACTAAGCTGCCTTATAGACGGAAATAACAGGCATATACTGGGTTTTTTTTAAATATTATTTCTTATACATTTTTCATTTACACTTTGATTATGCATTTTAGGTAAATATATTGGCTATAACATGTATGTACATTCCACGAACAGACAAGGGACTCTTCTCGACAAGGTTTATCAATTAATAATAAAGGACTAATTGCTTAACTTGCCTTACGAACCCCGGAAGACAAACTTTGCTCTAACCACTAATGCCAGTACCACCAGCATTTTGCGAACAACTTCTGACACCGCCACATGAAGTGAATATTTAGTTTCTTTTATCTAAATGGCAACTAGTTTTGATACTGTAGGTAGTGTTTGACAATACTGTTCATAGAGAAATTGCTATATAAATCATTATATTTATTACAAATTATTACGTTTATTGTGCTCTCTGTCTGCCCCGTAAGGGACCTAGTATTTCACTTTCAGAGACTTTCAAAGACTTTCAGAGACTTTTCAAATAATGCGGCTTAACATTTTATTTTGTACTCGTATGTAATCGATAATACAATGAAAAATCAACATAAAATTAAATCATCTGTCTCAAAAAACGCTTTATAATTGATTCAAAAATGTTATTTACTGAACACCGAAACAGGCGCTCTGAGCGGATCGGATAAAGCTCCTTTGAAGTTGTATGGAACGGCGACTACTTAATTCGTCCTTTTGTTTCGCAAATTAAATCGCTCTGACGCCGGATTGGAAAGCGACGAAAACGAGCCACACCAATACTGTACCATACCGTATCGGTATACCAATTGGTATACCAATACGCGGTATAATTACGAATATTAGGTATAAACAATACATTACAGTAACTTAGAAATATATATTTAATCAGCATTTATGTTATAATTTATACAAGACATACTTTTATGTTACCGTTTAATTAACATTGTTTTGATTCATAAATGAAAATAAACAAATTAAAAGTACTTTTTTTTTGTGAAGTTTTTTTTGTTTCCTGAAAAGTTTGGATTTTCGACTTAAGTGCTTTAGTCTGCCGACCCTAGATATATTATGAAAAGTTCATTAAAATAGAAGTGCAAATTTTTGTGATGTTAAAAAAACCGCTACGTTTAGATAAAAAGAAAGAAACTTAAATTGCAGCTTATGAATTCTCATTGATATAGGAATATGAAATGAAAATTAGGCATGATGCGTTTAAATTACGTATCTATACTTTATTTTTATCGTTGATTTATATATATTATTTTTATATAGAACATTAATTATTATTTTTATATATATTATTTTCATATTACACGTTAGCGATAGAGGCATTTGCCAATATATACTCTCTGCCTACTCTATAAGAGACTAGTCGTGTTGATAAAATAATAATAATTAATAAACTTATCATTTTCAATTGTGGCATTGATTGCTTTAATTTAGTAACCCAAACCCTACACACGAACCCACGACACATACACAGCATCTATATACAGATACATATTAGAATCTATACATATGTATGTACGTATAAACATCAGTAATATTCGTGGCCACAATGAATGGGACGCGAAGTTGCAACATAGAACATTCGCGACAGCGCGTTGTTCCGCAGATATTACTGGAAATACGGACTGCGGCCAACATGACATCTAGCCAGCGACCATATTTACTGCAACGCAGCATGTGTGTCTGAAATTCCAAATCGGCAGCAATTAACTGCAAATTTTTGTTTTTTTATAACAAAAAATACGCATACAAAATAACTAGATTCTTATTATATGTCATATTATATTATATTATTTATATTTTCATATTCCTATATCATAGCACGTCAGGTCTGCTACGGGGCAGGCAGAAAGCACCGAACGGCAAATATCTCTATTATTAGTAACCCCTCATCTGGTGAATAAGTTATAATAACATTACCTATACCCTAGATGAAGTATGTACGTCGGGATACTGATTAATTGTTCTTGGCAATCGATACCATTAAGCGTGACAGGAATACTACCGATCTACCTACAGAATAGAGATTGAAATGGTCGCCAGAAACTGTCCTTTAAACACATAAAATACTATAATAATATATAACAGTGTATTCTATAATTAAATATATCCAGCCTTGTCTCTTGGAAATAACTTCTATTGCGAAAATATAATTATACATTGTCATGTAATTCCATTATAAATAACATTGAGACTCAACACGGACAATCAATTTTCATTTAGCCTAATAATTGTCCATTTGTACTTCGGTCCGTTTATATATATTGTAAGTTTTTATTATCTACGTATATTTGAAAACCCAATTGTTCTTATATTTCATTAAATATTTCATTGTTATTACGCACATTTCTATAATCGAATTTAATTAGCTATCTGTAATATTTTCTAACGTAGCTGTTACTTACAAAATCTCTAATACTAACCAATACTGACTCTCACTCTTTTAACATCTCTAATACTGTCTAATACTGACTTTGACACAGTAAAACACTAGGCGAAGTTTCTGGAACAATGTCGAAGAACACATTTTACGATGGAAAATTCTAGACCAATCTCCTACAACAGAAAATTCTGGAACAATTTCTTTCGGCACCTTTTGTGGTAGAAAATTCTGGAACATTCTCTAAGAACACTTTTTGCACAACAAAATTGTATGTGCTCGATGAAATAAAGTTAGATACACCCTTACCGGTTTCCGTCCCAGCGCCTGCCACATAAACTCCAAGTCAGCGATGTGCGCCGGCACGGGTACTATGAAGCTCGTGGCGTACGTATTCACCACGCCCTCCCTCACATAGTACAGCTCCGCGTCTAAGCCTGAAACAATATACACCATTTTTAACCAGTTATTTAGAATGTTCTAGACGATTCCACGTCAATGTAATAATTTAAAACGGATGAAGATTTTCTGTTTATCAATCAAGGCGTGTCTACGCTTATATTAAATGAATATTTAAAGTTCCGTTTGTAAATTGGGTTGTAATTAGACATTTTTTACTTTATAAGCCAATCTCAGTATCATCTATTAATTGGAAATTAGATATTGTTTTAAAAACATATACTTCAAATATTACACGTCATTAAGCCTGCGTAATTCTAATATTACAATTTCTAATGAAAAAAATTGTCTACATATATTTTTCTTATATGTTAATTTCCCATAGCTCATATTTATGACTATCATCATTCATTCATTGTCACTAATATTTCCAGGTTTCTACAAAGGAATCAAACACGGATTTCTTCTCATAACGCAACATACACAAATATTACCCTAATATAATAGGAGGACATAATAACTGGCAACACTTTGCATTTCTGTACACGTGAAACTTGCTCTGATTTAATAATCGAATAGTGAAATGCACTTAAGCTCATCAATATTTCAAATGCAGTCGTGTAAAAAAATTCTATTATTCTAATTTTTTCTTTCTGCATCAGGCAGATAAATGTACCCCTAGATGCAAGTTCGATTCCCCGGGGGGCGTGCTGTGTCAAATTATCCAACTAACTCTATTTGCTTTCCCAATGTGACGGCTTAGGATGGTTTTTACTTGAATGCTCTCGATGTTATTAGATTTTCACTTTAAGTTTGAATAGCGTATTAAATGTTAAATCTCAATTTCGTATAGCTGTTGCTAGTGTTTTTGTTATTATAAATATATCAGGATAATAAGTGGAACATAAAGATATGAACAGATATAATTTTTACAGCTATTCATATTATAATGTAATAATAATAATAATCGGCCCATTATTTTTTTTTGTAAATTCGAAGGTTTCCTCACGATGTTTTCCTTCACCGTTAGCAAGTGATATTTAAATTTAAAACGCACTTTTGTAAAGAGAT
>DWFV01000221.1:0-16238 GCA_018246775.1 Parelbella machaon machaon
TATCATGATATAAATATATTTTGAAACTATAATATTAGAGTATTAAACAAAAATTGTGTTTTTCTTTTTTATTTCAGAGACAAAACTGACACAGATGAGCTGAGAAGACGGCGACTGCAAAAATTCACCCTGGAGAACTGAGCCTATTTGTAGATTGTACTCGTCTTTCATAATTTGCTATTAATTTATATATATATACAATGTTTTGGTATTTGCATTGTGTACTCTTAATTAAAAATGAATGTATTTATGTTCTTGTAAATATTTGGGATATACACATGAATACATTTAAATAATTACTTTATTATCAGACACCTCATTTATTCTTGCTAGTCAGTGGAATATGAACTTTAAAGAATTGAAATTTACAATCGGAAACATAATTGTATTAGCTGTTGTAAAAAGCATTTATATAACCATAAACATTAGGATTATAATTCTCCAACACAGGTCTTCCGCTGAAGTATCTACATGAATCATACAGCCTTACATTGTTCTTGCAATACCAAACATTTGTTGTACCTTCTGTACCATCAACATACAATGTGTTTAACTCAAACACTCCAAAGTGGTAGTCTTGTCCATCTGTTTGGATACAGTTCACATATATTGGTTCCGGTAGATCTTTTATATCTTCCTGTAAATTAAAATAATTAAAACAAATGTTGGACAATTTTCAATTCTTTATTATTCTTTTTACGGATGAAACGACTTACCCCATGTAGTTGTTTAGCATAGGCGCTGGCTACAGTAAATGCATGAGTGAGAGACCTCCCGAGAATCTGCAATGGAGTGACAGGTGTTTCATAGATATTACAGACTTCTGTGCTGTTATAATGCAACCATGTAGTGTGAGGATGCTTCAAACTATCATTTGGTTTGAAAGCTGAAATAAAAAAGTACAAACAGGCCTGTTATACACAGCTTCTGTTATTAGACAAATGGAATTATACATCAAACATCAGTCTTCTAACAAAGGAATTTGGATCTACAGCGAAACTGGTAAGTAAACTGAGAGGTTTTTGCCATGCAAAGAAAAGTAACTTATGTCAAATTTTACAGCAAATAAATAATTGACAAAGTGACAACAGTTGAAGATAAGTTGCCATATACATGTGTGATTGTTTATTTGTAGTCTCTCAGTAACATAAAATATAGGTCTTGATAATTTAACATAGGAATTTATTGTACACAATGAATTTAATATTTTGAGTTTTTTAATTCCTCTAAGTAACCACCACATATTAAGAAAATATATATCATATCTTGTGACTGTCAAAGTCACAAGTAAGTACTGTACTGTACTTGGATATGTTTAGACACAGTAGCATAAACATTGACAGGAGTTATAATGGAATAATCTTATATGCCAATTTTTTATTAATTATTTATATAATCCTTCTATCATTATCCACTGTTAAGACAAATCTTCATGGGTTTAGAACATAGCAGATAGTAAAAGGAGTCTGCAGTCCTAAAAACATCAATAATACTTTCATTACAGTAATTCATAGCATCTTAGTATTTGATTTTATGCCAATAGAAATAAAAGGTATATTCATTTTTTTTATCTGTTTACAGGATTTATATATTAGTATATGTACCTTTTAATAATAAATGATTACAATTATGGCAAGATTATTATTATGGCAATAGGCTCACCACCTATTCCATGGAACTTAAACATAACTGGAGAAACGTGGGAGTGTACTACACTCCTCTGCCTACCCCTTTGGGGATTACAGGCGTGATGTTACGTTATTACAATTATGGATATAATTACTACAAGATGCATATAATTTTTTTCAATATGGTATTATAACTATGGAACAGGTCTTGATCTCTCAATAGCAGATTTCTTAGCTGATTTAGTAATGTGTTACAGTAAGCTGCTCATATAGTAAAAATTCTGTTAGTAAATATTCTGTCAAATAATGTCATCCACACGAAAAAGGAGTTAGTATCAAATCAGCCAGTGCTATGTAACAATAATTAAACTTACGGTATTTACTGGTTTCATTGTAAAAATGCTCAGGCGGTAATGTAATGGTATGTTTAATTGGGTACAAATCTGGTATTTCTGCAAAAGTGACATCATTTGGTACTTCATGCTTCAGTGGACTGTTGTTTGTGATAAGAATATTGGAAACATCCCGAAAGCTTATCAAATCGTCATCTTTATTGAAGACAATCTGACTTTCAACATCATTTGACACATATCTCTTTTGCGTAAGCTCTGTATCACTGCATTTCTCAACAAGTTGCACTAGTTTATTTGTAAGGATTTGGCTGAAAAATATGCATAATTAAATATAAAATACTGTGTTATTAGATCATCATTTTTTCATTTCATTTTCCTAAAGCCATATGATGACTTTTGGAATATTGGAATCTGCTTTTTTCTTGTTAAGTAATTAACAATTGGCATCACAGTAGAACTTTATAATTTATGATTTTTTCGGAGTTTCACATTTGAGAATTCTGATAGCCAAAAAATTATTATAAAATTAGAGAATCCTTCAAGACAGTAATATCATTTATAAAGTAATTAAATAAATATTTGAGCATGACTAAAATTTGTAACATTTGAATTTATAATTTTTCTGTGTAAACTACACCAGTAAGTAGATATACCACTGTCTTGCTGATCAATGGGATGTGGCAGACAGATGTCAAGATGCAACATTGTGTTTGCAGAAGCTAAACTCTCAGTCTTCCAGACGTTTTTGACATAGTGATGATCATAAAGGTTGATGATGACATATATAAAAGAATATTGACTGTGTTCTTCTTAGTTGTGGTATGTGTATACATGTGGTATGTGTAAACATTATAGTTGCTTAGGTAAATGGTTTATTAAGTATAAATTCGTACTTGCGTCTTCTGTCGGTAATTCCTAGTATTCTCGGGAAATTATAAGCTGGCCTATCTTTATCTTTAATCTTAGTTAACTTTTCTTGTTCACAATCAAACACATTAGCGGAAAGGATAGCCTTTTTTACATTCTCATGGACAGCCTTTGGAGGAGAAACATCAGCTAGCTCCTCAATCTTAGATGGAAGTTTACCATCTGCTACAAGAGTTTTTGTAAGGATTTGAGCTTGTGAAAGTCCTTCCAGTAGTACATTGTTATGCCTTAGAGTTAAGCATGGTCTTTCTTTATAATCTGGGTGGTTTTCGTCGAATGGCAAGGGTTGTTCATATGGGCCAACAATGTTGATCCTGTAATAAGGGAGATTTTTTAATACACAACATATAAATAGCTTATATGGTACAGAATTAAAATCGTAACATCATGTCTGTAATCCCTGAAGGGTTAGGCATAGGTGTGTAGACTTCCATGTTTCACCAGTTAAACAGAAAGCTAAAGTTGGTAAGGAATTAAAGATAAAAATACGTTTATAACCTAACTAAACTAAATAGTCTTTCATCCATAAATATCTGTCCAACTTAACTTGGACTTATATCCTGTATTATGCCTTTATTTTTTTGGTATCTTCTATATTTATCAAACTATACGATCTACCTCATATGATAGAAGAGTTAAACATGATCTGTCATGTTCAAACTGCGAATAAGGTTATTTATAAGTGAATGACTATTCGTATCTCACCTATCGTGTAAATAATGTAATAATGTTATTTAGTTATACCTTTCGTGCGGTTCCGGTTTTCCTTTTATGAAATCAAGAGCGTCTACAACGGGTATGCCTTTTTCTTTTAAGTATCTTTCAGCGGCAGTTTCAACGGGTACTCTTTTGCCTTGCACTACCCAATGTTTTTTGAACATAAAACCGATGTGCTGTCGGTTCAAAACTTGTGATAACTTCATTTCTACTGTTGTGTATTAATTATCAGTTTAATATAGTGTTTCACTTTGGAAATCATGTAAAAATGAAAAGTAAGAATGCTCAAGTCATAATACTACAATTATATAATCTGTGAACTGACACTAACAGTTTCATCGTTTTTTTTCAATCAAAGACACCTTGATTATTCAGACTCTTTTATGTTACTGTACATAATGCTGAATTAAATTTATTGGACTTAATATGGCATTAAAAATTACCACATACATTGCCTAATTTTTGTGCATACAATTTTATTTTAAATACAACCCGCAAACATGAACCGTGTCGCTATCTATTGAATTTACTAACCAAACCAAATTTTTAGGAAAGTATAAGACGCTGACTAGATCTCTATTAATTATTGATGTTAATAACATGCCTCATTTCGAATAAGTACAACACGAACTAGGTACATTAATTTGTCTATTTTGCTGTCAGGTCCGGTTCATTGGACCGAAAACTTTAAGAAGTGAACAAAACGCAATCTGTATTTTAATACCTATTTTTGCAGATATAATTATTATCGTGCTGCATTAAATGATACATGTGTATGATTATATAGGTTTAAAAGTTAGTAAACCTTTTCAGCTTCATAGTAAAATCAAAATCACAAATTACTATAAGTAAACAATTTTCCTTATTTATTATTCTACAGATTACAAATTAATCTTACTTTGTTGTTTTGTGGTTGAAATAATATAAAAACATTGCAGACGGTAGGTGAGAATCATCTAGTTTTTTACATTCTCAGTTACAGGTATTTGACTTAAAACATAGAGCGGTTGAGTATTTACAGGTAAGTATTAATGATGATGATGATGATTAACAACACAACAATATCTTGAAACAATTCGCACCTAGTTATCAAATTATAAACTAAATAAGGCGGGTGTCATGGTAGAATAGATAGCTTATATAGATAACTTTAGCCTACGGCCTTAACCCTCGTTTTCTGAGTTTAGATCAGTGTTCCAGCAGTAGAATGATAATAGGGTTCAAAAAGAAGAAGAACAGATAATTTTACAACAATATCTATATCTAGAACAAACATTTACTTGTTACATAAATCGGGAAACATTTAGTCTTCCTTGGTCTTGGGTGAGAATTAAGCTTGCGTATCTGGCTCAGTAGTAAGAGTCAAAACTCATTGAACCAACAGGTTAGTATAATCAGGACGATACAAGTGTGTACAACTGGTATTTAAGAAAGGCTTGGATGAAATAAAGAATATTTTGAATATGTGCAGTAGGCATTTTTGGTTTAAGGAGATCTCTTATCTTTTAGACGAATTTTAGATGACCAGCAGCTTAGGTTTTAGCTTACATAGGATCTTCAAAGGGTATTTTATGGTTACGGTAACGACACGGTATCTTCTGTCATAAAATATTTTATTTACTTTCCATTTACCTATTGGATTTTGACTAATTAAAAAAGGTGATATAACCCAATATTTGAAAATCTCTCCCGTTCTGGTGTTAAAATGTCTTTCTTATACAGCTTTTACAAGTGATGTATCAGTGGTTTTTGTGTAGGACACAAAATCAAGGGCAGTTTCACACAGTTTGGTAAGCACGACGTGCATGAAAGAATAAATAATGTTATTGGGGGGTAAATTTTTTATTTTTAGTAATTACAGGTTTCAGTAAAAACCGTTAGAGGGTGCGTGAGTGGATAGTGTTTAAGAACTCATTAATCTGTGTTTAGCTGACACCATCGCGTCTGTGCTAATTTTGAAGCAAAATTTTCGGATATCAAGTGAACATACGAACAATGACGCTTACTTTGCTGCTGTCTGTCCAAACTTATAAAGATATAGGGCGATTTGATTTAAATCGAATATTCATTCAATAGTTAGGTACAAGCGATAAAATCGTAACACTCGGTACCATGTCTTTAACTAATGATTGGGATTTTTTGTTGCTGTAGGCCTACTTTGGATATCAAAAGACTTGTCTTTGGAAAAACATTTGGTAGAAATAGGACCGCTTTTGATTATAATCTTATACAAGTGTTCTCATCTTTTAATATGGTTGATGAATTAACATTTATAAGTCCAATTATCCTATTTATAGTCCTAATATGTAAGTACTTTTTAGTACTTTTCTTATTACATTTGATCAATAACATGTAGGTAGGTTGTGTTGAAAAGAAAACAATAAATCATTTCGTAAATATATATATTTAATTTTATATCTTCCATCAATACATACAACAACACTGATAGGTAAATACAATTTTGGTTGCAATTGCAATGTTGGGAAAACACTGTTTCTGATGATGCTGATTACAACGTATACTTGGCTTATAAACAATTGTTTATTTATTAATAATAATATTGGGAAGACATCGTGAGAGATTAAAGTAACATCAACACAGCACCGTAGATTAGACAAAATTTGGGCACATCGAGAACTTTCCATTGGGCGTATAATATTGATGGAGGAGTAATACTTTACAAAATAAAACTTATCCAAATATCTTCGGTGTATGCTAGGAGCTATAAAAATTGAAAATAATACAACTAATTAATTTCATAACTAGTAAGACATTACAATCCCTTACCACGAGATCAGCGACGAGTTGACGTCACCCGGTGTTGTTCTCCTTGTTTGGTGTTCATAGCAGTTTCCGGGTTCATTGGTGCGTTTATAGAGAAATCGATATTAAACGGTATTACGAAAAACGTCTATCACTGCGTACACTTCTTTATATAACCGCACCGTTTGCTTCTCTTTTACATTTTTTACTTTTTCTGTAGTTGCAAAGAAATCCAAATGAATTAGGTGAACGTGAGGAATCCCTTTGGTAATATTACAGTAACTTTACCAATTGGTGGGTATGTAGATTTTTAAATCTTTGGATTTTATTGTATAAAAAAACCTTTAAAATCGTTTATGTCCGACATCATTCTAACTATGCTTTTTAATTTAACCGCATATTGCAACAATTTGCGATACAAACATACAACACTTAGTAACTACTATAATATAATACCTAATTATTTTTTATAAAGTAACAAAATTAACTTATATTTACAGTAGTATTATTAAATTGATAGCAAAATTTTACTATTTTACCTATGTATACGTTTCTTCTGTTTTCCGCTTCAGTACTTCAATAGCGAATATTGAACGAAATACTCGAAGCGAATGAAAATTGAGTTTACAAAATAATAAAAATAATTATGATAATACATTTGAATGATTATTTATGTTTTGCGTCCGTGATATTTGCGTTAAATGATAATATAAATCAAACAAACAAAGAAGTTATTTATATATATATATACAACAATTGAATTTGTCTTGAATTGTTAAGGCACCGTTGGTTGAATCGATACTTAGTAATTATATAAATGTTACGATATTAATATAGAACCTTTGCCATAGTAAAATGTTTATTAATAAGCATAATAATTCCACTGGTGGATGTGCATGAGATCAAATCCGACATTTCATTTGAAATATAATATAATATGTAAGAATGAAGATGCAGGAACGTACATAGGTTACCGAAACAATTGTAAATATGTCATAAAAAATTTGCATTGCAAACACTATGTATCGTTGTAGAACATATCCTTGATCAGACCTGGTTCATGGTATATCACTTGATTCTGAACGAAAGCACTTAAAAACTATGTAAAGCGGTTGAAAATTGTTTAGGTATAACTGTATACTGCAGCAACGAGAAACGTATTGTACTAGACATTTGTGATTTGAACAAAGCTATAGAATATTCCATTGGCAACATGTGAAAGATAGTGCTGCCATCTAGGCGACAGTGCTGCCATCTATTCAATAACAATGGTGCCGCTGTCCATAACAAAGGACACACGAGTGGAGATGATAGCTTTAAATAAACGCAGCATCACATGATGCGGGGCTGTTGAAGTCTGCCTTGTCGTTAACGTTTAACATTGGTAAATTTAATTTGATTGTAGTTTTATTTAGTTGCGTATTAATGTTGTGAGTGTGTGGTGACGAGCGGAGTTCGCGCTCAGTTCAGTCGTCGTCTTTCTTTTCCATTTTGGGTTCGTACATGGCGTGCAGCTGCTCAGGCGATATTCTAGAAAATTACAGCGTTATTTATATTATTACTTATTACAATAATTTTATTACAGTGTTATTAATATATGTACTAATATCAATAGTAGATAATTTTCATTCATTCGTAATAACGAATTGCGGAATTATGATAATAAATAACTTTTTTCATTAGTGTGATGATAGCACTTATTTAAAATGTTTTATAGCTAACTTATATAACTTTTATATGTGGTACATAGTAAAACAAAGAGAAGAAAATTGAAGACAAAAAACCATAAAATAAAACGATGAAGACATGCTATTCAGTAACAATCTATCAAGAACTTAAGAGAGGTCTTAAATATCTAAAATGATTTCTGGAAATAATTATTAAAATAGTCCTTTTATGTGCCCGGAATCTACAACTTCAGGAGCGGTCTATTCTTTGAACTTAAACAAATCCTGACTTCCTCATCGAACTTATTGCCCCTAAGGATACTGGTTGCCTCTTCAAATTCATTCGTCCTAAATCAATCCTGGTTTGGCATCTGATTTTCCTGAATGATAGATAGACGGTACTAACCCTAGCAAGCTCTGCAGGTCGCAAACGAAGCGGTAGACGTAGCGCTTGCCGGCCGTCTTGTGGATGATGTTCTTGTCGTAGTAGTAGCGCAGGCCGCGCGACAGCTTCTCGTAGTTCATCTTCGGCTTGTTCTTGCGGATGCCCCAGCGCCGGGCCACCTGTACGGGAACCAGGGCACAGTTAGATTGAACGTTGTTGTTGACGATGGTCCTTGAGTAAACACAATAACAACTACGTCATCCATCCTTTTTTAATGTCAATATAGGTGTAGTTTTTTATCGTAAATCATCGACATTAACCTTTCTATCAGGCTGTCTGTTACGTCATAGTCTACTAAATGCGGGATGGCAAAATTTATACGCAAAATAGAAAAAAAATTATACGTAATATTAATAATGTATAATTATATTTGACTAATGCGGCAAGTTATGGATACAATTAAAAAAGTACAAAATGTCCACCTCGTCAGGATCAGTGAGCTTGAACTCCCAGCCGTCGCCGGTCCACGAGATGAACCCCTGGCAGCTCTTGTCGGTGAGCAGCTCGAGTAGGAACTGCCACAGCTGGATGGGTCCTGAACCTGGGCAAATGGCGTACAGTTGCTTTACGATATACGATGCACTTTATTTACAATGGCTATAATACTAAACGATCTATCCTGGGTCGGAAATAGCCACTATTACCCTATATATACAACTACCCAGGTTTGTACAGACTTATATTGTCAATCTGATAGTTTGAAAAGTTAGTCTGACCCAAACTTATAGTTAGTTAACCAGACGGTTGCTAAACTACATACATACTAATGTACACTTATAACATAATTTTTTTTACAGTCAGACATAGAACATAACTAATTGTGTTTATCAGACACATATTCATTCTGGCTGGGAATCGAACTTACAAGCCCCGGTCAAGCATTCAGGTTCACTAACTAGGGGACCAGGGTGTATATAGGGTGGTGATACGTACCAGTGAAGCAGGGTGTGGAGGCCGGGTAGGGCAGCTTGTCCTGCGGCAGCAGCGGGTGCTGCTCGGCCGGCCACTCGGCCCACTCGGCGCACGCGCCGCCGTACTCCGCGCCGTAGCCCTCCCCGTACACCTCGCCGCCGTACCGCGCGCCTGCGTCTGTAACACAACTCACTGTAACACATCTACATTCATTCATTCATTATCATCAGCCTACTCCCGTCCACTGCTGAGCAGAGGTCTCTCCAATAGCACGCCACTGAGCTTAAAACACATTTACACACGAAGAATATTTTAATTGATACATGTGTAATTATTGTCATGTCTGTATATTTGTGTTCACACACGTATTTATTATTATGTTTCACGCCAAGTTCCTTACTGGTCATGCAGAGAGCACCTATTGCCAAATTTATCTATCCTTGCAGACAATATCTTGTGTCATCTTTTATGTCTAAATTTGACAGAGCTAAATAAGACTCCTTCTAAAGATTTGACCGAGCTAAATAAGACTTCTTGAGTGAAAGTTTTGTTGAATGATATTTATGGATACAACCTACTTATTATCAAAGGTTAATACTCGGATATGTGATTGGAACTAGAGGGATAATTGACATTATATGGTGAATATTTAACTTTCGTAGAAATATTCGTATTTTGACAATAAAAAGCGCAGTGGTCTCAATGCATGCCCTTCATACTCCGAAGACCGGTTTACTTACATGGGCTGCAGACAAGGACAATGTACATTACAAATATATGAAATTGAACTAATTCAATGATACATAAGTATTCTATTGTTATCCGACATTATAATTTAATGCCTGACGCGTGGCCTTCCAATATACAAAACGGTATTTAAATTTGGAACTCGATAAGTTGAAACTTGCAAGCTTTTATAACTAAACATTAAAAGGCCGTTCTTAAAATTAATGTTATTGTAGAAAAAAACAAATAAGGCTGAAACTAAGTACTAAATTTTCTTGACAAAAAAAAATAGCTATTCTAACGGAAAAATATATGATTTTTACTTAAATACAATGCCGTATGAGTTAATTAAACAGTACATTTTATAGGTGTTGATGTTGCATGTAAAACAGTTAGCGTCTTGGTTTTTAATTTAATACAAACGGCAATTAAGTACTGTATAACGCGTTCTTTTGTATTTTGCTATGGTCCTGTGATCTCCGCTAATTACTGCTTCTTTGTTGTTTTATATCGTTTTGTGTATTTGTTTCTTTGTAAAGAACGAAGCAAGACCTTCCAGAACGTATTCATTTTTAAGCCTAAAAATGCTTAATTGTAACATCTACGTATTGTAATGACCTTTGTTATGTAATGACTTCTTCTGAGTAAGCCAACGCATAAGTGAATAAAAAAGTCATATCTTTTGACCTGAGAGTAAAAAATTGTGCAAACATGCTTAAAACTTTATTCTTATTTTAGATGTAATGATGTTTTAATTTTTCTAGACTCTTTTAATAATCTGACATGATGGCTTATTATGAAGTATTATAATAAATAGTTGTTTAATTTTATGTGTGCATGTTCACACAGAAACAGCCTGACATGCTAGATCTTTAGCGAGAACTACTACCTACTTATAGATGACATTTGTTTTACATTGACAGATATTTTTAAAAGTAAGTAAAAATATTAGCAAGGTAGACTTAGGAGTCCTAGTGGAGGAGATACTCACTTCTAGGGTAAGGTTTCGTGTAGGAGTGCGGCTGGTACTTGTGCTCGTGCGTGAGCAGCGGCTGCGAGTGCGCGTGCGGGTGGTGGTAGTAGTCCTCGAGGTAGGGCTGCGCGGGCGCGGGCGGCGCGGGGTACTCCGGCTGGTAGTACTCGTCCAGGGGGGACGCAGCCGCGGGCGCGGGCGCTGCCGGCGCCGCTGCCCCGCCGCTCGTCTCCGTGTAGTACCCGCTCGTCTCGCGAGGCCCACCTGTCGTGTAGCCGCCTGGAACATAAATGTTATCTCAATAAGTTTAAATCTCCATAAATTAAGTACGACATAAGTAGATGACACTGGATGTCAAAAGAAATAACGCCGTGTTTAACAAAATTATACCTACATATGTCGAGTGAATCTACACACAAAATATACACATAATCTGATAGTACTTATGAGTTCATGATCTTGCTGAAGTTGCTCATATTTGCAAAAACTCTTAACCCTTGCAATCACAAAATACAGAATATTGGTATCAAATTGTAGGTTACAATTGTATTAGAATAATATTTCTATCTATGAATCTATGATTTCGTTGTTCTATCAATAATGGCACGGCTAAAAAACACCGAAAACAATGTAGGCAGGCGAGTTGCGCGAGCGGCCCGCGGCGGGCAGCGAGGCGCGACCGTCGCGGTTCACGGCGCGCCCTTTGTTCGGCGGCGGCGCTCCCGGTCAGCGCACGCACACGCGCCGCCTAGTCGTATGTGTTACGTTCAGATTTTTTGGCTGTTGCACTATTGTTTCATTGATTTTTAACAAGTGAATCGTATATTCGTACGGTGCGTGTAACTCACTTGGTATTGAGTGGAGGTATGCTACGCCAATTTCTATCGTGAAGCAATTATTCATCATTAATATTTTATACAAATTTCTAATGTGTTACACTGGTCGTTTGGAATAGGAAGACTTAAAGTCATAATCTACCACGTTGGTTCAAAGCCCGTTGCAGATTCAATTGAGGCTTTTGTTATTAAATCAATTTTTATTTCGGACGAAAACTATCAACTCAATCTTCAGGATACCACCGCATCTGCAAACACCTTTGAATGGAACAAATACTAAGTAATACTAACTACTCTCAAACGAAAATCGATTTATTGCACGTAGTCGTTAAGAGGGCGAAATAAAATGTATGTATACATTCAATCTACATTAGAATACGAATTTAAATGGCTAGATAAGATAAAGATTACAGGAAATTTACACAGAACAAAATTGTACCAGTATTTTTGTACTTAGAACTCATTACTATCTGTATTTTCCCAAATTGCCTGTCGCATTATTAAGTGTATAATTTTTAATAAACACAAAAGTCATACAATGTTAACAATAGCCTAACAACAAGGTATTGTCACGCTTATTTCCCATCGTAGTAGGCAGAGACTAGATATCCACTTGTTACGTTCTTCCTAAACATTTTTGGCTTTTCCTGCATTAAAGTCGTAATACATGCTATTATAAGAACTTTTTTAAATACCCTCAGTAATTTAGTCCTTTGAACTTTAACATAGATATAAATATTTTTTAACGTAACACCAAGTGCATCGCTGGTGTTGCCATTTCCACAGTGCGTTATGTTATTTTTGACAACTGTCCGCGACCGGCCAGCAGTCACGCACTGCTCTCCGACCTTTAGACCAACGGTTAACGCATTTTCATCTATTCCTACGTAAACTGTACCGTTATTTGAACTTTTATTGTTATTTAATTAACCGTTTCATACAATGGTTTAATATCTGCTACCTGGTACATGAATCCGGGTACCATATCTCGCCGAATAGTTTAATAATATATTACAAAGCTTTTATTAGGTCTGAATGTAAGTTAAACTTGTCAGGTGTGTAATTATAGATATATTTGTGTTTCTGCTCTCTATATACACTGTAAAGTCGATGACTGTAACGTGATGATATAATAATTTTATATATTAATATGGGGTCTAGGCGCATATTGTATTTATGAAGTGCGCGTTACCATGGAAAACATGAATTCCGGAACAGGGAACCATAGGCCACTATGGCTGGAGAACGTTACATATTAATTTATAATTATTACCAGTAAGGTATGATAGAAGAAAAGTCGTACGCAATGGCATCTATATCTGCAGTCCTGATATAAATTTAACACTAACTAATAGTCGTATACTAACTGGACTATTTGAAACTAACGGTCCCATTACAAAAGTCCTTTTGGAGGCAGTGAGGGTCTACGGGCCGTAGCTGTTACTTGTGATAATTGCCTGCTCGTTTTCTGCGCTCTTTACAATGAAGTTAGTGAATAGATTTTATACTGTGATTAATATTCATGTTTATTTATCTATATAATTAAGAATTATTTTTTTCCGGTGTCAGTGCTCTTTGGGGGAGGCCTATGTCCAGTAGTGACTGATGATGATGTTGATAAATTAAATTAATCGTCTAGTATAATTATAAGCTTCATTCATCCATATCAACAGTAGAAACATGAAACGAGGATATTATATTATTAGAGGCATCTAACCTAACTTTAGGTACATGTTGTACCTATATACATTAAGGACAGTGTTATTATTCTTATAACATATTTAGTGGTGAAGTAGTAATTGAAGCACTCGTTTATCTTCATTTATTTAAAAACTGCTCAGTAATAATTTAAATAAACGGGAGAAATATTATAGCTTGTATTTTCCCAAAGAGACCTACCTCTTCTCCTCTTCGAGACGAAAGCATACATATGCATAATATGTATGTAGGTAGAAATAGACACATGTATAATATATCAAAACACAATACTGTCCTTAATTTTACGCATCAACACACACTATTACTCCCCGTAGATCAGGCGAGGAAAAGCTCGTATTTTTGTCCAAGTCGAAAATAATGGGAAGTTTTTAAAAAGAACAAAGCCGTAAACAAATCACTTTGTTCCGTGATGGTAACAAATAGAAGAATTTTAATGAAGCGGCACCAGTTAATTACAGTTCCCCAGAGTAACGTCTCGTAAGAGGCGAGACGATAAATTGGGCTGAAAAGTTCGGAATCGACGTAAAAAACTCAGCCAGCGGTGACCCGGTGACCTGACGTTCTTCAGCATTTGTAATGTTCTTATTTAGTGCCATACAAGCTCCACACGTGCGTTACAACAGCTTTTATTTTGATAATTTAATTGTTAAATAATAATATTGAAATAAAAGAATACACAATACAATTTTATAATACAGAGTTCCCACGCTAGAATTTCCTGTTGTGGGTAACTGTACTCTTCCAGTTCTTATATCTAAAGTTAATAGTGCGTCAATATAAAGGGAGTAAATGATTCTATCTATACTTATAAAATAATTATAAATTGTTTTATTAATTAAATTGAATTATTAATGGCAATTTCTATTATTTCTTTAATTTTATCCCTTCGGGGATTACAGGCGTCTTATTACGTTTTTCTTTTATTGATCGCTTATTTCCTGTGGGGAGAGTGGTAAAGGAGAGACATGGACTTCTGGAAAGGGGATTGTATAAGAACGTAGATATGTTGAATAGGACTAAGTATTTGTTAGAGAGAAAAGTATTCGTAACTTAGATATGTAATATTTATTTAGTTTTAGCTCATAACAGGATTGTAGGAATAGGACTGTAGGTCTACATATATGTGTCCACTTCCTGTCTATTACATAGTATAAGTGCAGTTGATGTCAGTCAGTATCCGTTTCTTTCGAAATCGATCACAGACGCGTCAATCCTGAGGACTGAGGCGATTGTTTCAAGTACATACATATATGTATACCAGCCATTAACTTTCAAGTTTAAAAACAAATTTTTTTATAGCATTCGATTCACTATACAGTCACCGTACTGGAGAAAAAAGTTTAATAACATAAAATATAAACTGTTTAATGCGGCTAAGTCAGTTGTACGTAATGGTAGTGCAATGTGAAATATAGGTACATACCTATGTATAATGGTCAAGGACTGAATGTAAAGACAGAATCGTAAACACGAAGTTGCATTTCGTTTAATACACGGCTACTGAAGTACAATAGCAGATTTGATATACATATACTGATAGTTTTTTAATTCGAGTCGAATGCATGACGGTAGAGCTGTAGAGTGGTAGAGTTGATAAATGCCCGGCACAATAGAGCTAAGTATCTGGTTATCTGGTGCGAGGAGAGCGCGGGGGGCGTGCGCGCGGGCGGGCGGGGCGGGCCAATGGAGCGCGGCCACGCCTCGCGCGGGTCGAAAGGTCGTCGGCGGGCGCCCGCGCGGAACGACACGTGAACGACACGACTCGCGACGGTTCACTACTCGCGAACCGCGAGCTGCGAGTATATTCAATGACATTGTACTTGCTCGTTTGAATGGAAGCGTTGAGATTCGCGACGCGAAGCTTGTTAGCGCTTGGTAAAATTTTATAATTTGTATTTGTTTTATTTACAGATTATTTTTTGTCTTCTAAACATGAAATGTAGTAGGTGTAAAGGATTTTTGTTAAATGTTGAGTGGAACTTTTTTCTATTGTAACACTAAAAGGATTTCTAGTCGGTAAGGAGTTTAAAAATAAACAAAGCTTTATTTTTTCTTTTGAATGAATTGTCGTCTCTACCATAAAATATACAAGTTATGAATCGTAATGTAGAGACAATGTAGAGATAAACCGATCTATGAAAAATGTTTAACATTGCATTGTGATCATGAAATACGACCTATTGTTTACAAATGTAATATTTTCTAGTATCGTTTACAAAAATTATTACATTAGTACAATACCAAACTCTTTGTTAATATCTGTAAAGGTTTTCCTAATTTTTTTTTTCATTTTATCAGTAATTAAACTTTAGAACCAAATTCTACATCGATAGATTTATAAGTAACATAAAGTAGAAACCGTTAAAATTACAGCAGTAAGGGTTGTTATCCAAGTCGACGGTGTTAGTCTCAATTGATTTCAGCTCTATTTTCGTATCTTCTGACGTTCAGATCTTGAATATGTGAGGACTGGCGACTCTACAATTTGCATGTTGGTTGTAAAATGTTTTAAGCATATGCGACAGTAACCTTAGACCCCGGAGCAGCTGCGACGCACCTCTAGCTTTTTTAC
>DWFV01000222.1:0-16232 GCA_018246775.1 Parelbella machaon machaon
TTTTAAGATACGAAATTATAAAGGATCTGGATTGGTTTCAAAATTAAGAAATAGTATAGCAGGGAGAAATTCGAGACTTTTAGGAAACCGAATAAGTAAACGAAATTCCAAGGTTCTTAAACGTAATTTTAAATCTAAGAAAGGAGATATTCTAAATAATAAAGAAAAAAATGCTGAAAGACGCCAAGATAATATTGATAGAGTTGTATCAGAAACTCGACTAACAAATCCCGAATGTGATTCTGTGAGAAAACGTAAACGAAGAAGCATAGATAAAGAAAAAAGAATGGAGCACGATATAGATCAAAATCGAATTAGCAAAATCAAATATGGAAAGTTTAAAAATGTACAAAATGACCAGGTAAATGATATCACTGAAGAGGAAACGTTAGAAAATGATATTACTGGTGACGATGAAGGTCTCATTCCAATGGGAAAGATTTTGCATAAGATTAAAAAAATAAGTCGGTTTCCCATAGAAATACAGGAGAAGCATGACGAACGTGATGTAAATGATGATAATGAAGATACATCGGATATGAATGAAATTGTTTTAAAAACGAAACTGTTAGATGACAGCGCTGTAATAAAGATTTTCGAAAATTCCAAACACGGTTTCTTGGGGTCTACGATTGAGGAAGTATTATCTGTATTGGCAGACTTAAATAAAAATATTAATAAGGTATGGTCTGCCTTGACCTTTTTAGAATGAAAGACAAATATAGGCAGTAATATGAAGGTTTCATATCAATCAATCTTATCGAAGTACTGCATCGGGCCCAGGGAGTAAACAGTAATCGTTTAGACAAAAGCGGTAACCAAGTGACAAAATTTCTCAAACTTAATGAAATGTATTCCTTTTTTATTTAATGTATGTATATACTAAGTAAGTTAATTGTGAATAAGTGTGATAGTTTAAAATATAAAATTTAAAATTTAAACTGTTGTATGATTACTGTGTTGTTATTAGTCAATGGTGTTCAGTTGTTTGGTTATTATAATAATTGCTATAGCACGGAGTTTGCCTAATTTAAGAACAGGTGATCAATTGTCGATTGAGCTAAGATGTTATGAGAAAGGTATCAATCATGATTTATTTCTTTTAGTTTTATTTAATCGCTAAAACTGTGTACTGAAAGCGTGAACGACGATTCCGTCTGAAATGTATTATGAGCACATTATGTTGCACATGACAAAATCAATCGCTACCTTTCATTTGGTTCTGAAACCTGATTGCAACCGGTATTACTATATAGCGTAGGCATTACTTAGAATACGAAGTTTAAATTAGGAACTTGGAAAATCGTGTATGTAAAATATTATTAATGTACACAGCCTATGATAATTTGTATGTAGGTATGGAAATACAATGTTTCTATAACTGTAAAAGTAAAAGTCGAACTATTAAAAATATGATTTGAAAATAACGATGCTACTCATATCCTTTCACTCGCATGTTATCATCATCTTTACTCTCACACCGCGCGCAAAAAATAGTTGATCTGAATTTTCTCTGCATTAAGACTTAAAAATCCTCACAGCGCATATTGAAGTAAAGTATAATTATAAATTAATTACATCTTATTTCAATTTTTAACTCGATTATCGCCATACTTAAAATACATTAATGTGACGAGGATAAAATGATTATTGAAGATATATCACTGGATTTGATGTCGATGGACAGTGATCAGGTAGCGGTTTACAAATGAAACAACAACTTGGTGGTAAATGTACTTTATTTATAATTTAACAACATGGTAGATACGCCATTTTCAAACTCACAGCGAAGTTCATGTGAAAATGACCACCTCTAAACATTTTACATAACTAATTGGGACCTCTTAAATAAATGTAACAACGCCTTGCAATAGTAAGAGACGAACGTATCGTTAGCGAACAAGCCTTCTATATAATGAGACTACTAAGTGATAGAAGAGACAGTGTGAACAACAACTAAATTACCCATACAACTTTTTAGTGTCTCCCGCGAAGGAAACCGAACTGAAAATCATCGTCAACAACAACGAGATTCGAAGAAACCTCGATCCAATTTTATCACCTAAAACATTTTCAACAATAACCACTTTACCGTTTCCCCCATAACTCTAAGTTATACGCTGAATATACTACTAACGTTTGTTTTCATAACAATACAACATATTTTGAACCACGTTCATACACGACAATGGTTTCACGAATTACCTTAACGTTTATTTACTCAAAATTTGTTTACATGTGTAATATTTATTTATAGTTTCAATGTAGGTCAATTTGTAACTTTAACACTATATGTCACTAATATCAAACGATAACGCTCTAAGTGTATCTATTAGCCAAATATACTATTTTAACAAACAGATTGTACATTCGAGAAGATAAGTGTCATATCTAGAACATCTGTACCTACTGATGCAGTGATTTCAAACATCACTTATAACCTCGAAAGTACCCCAACATTTTCAAACTTCGATTATTATTTTATTCGACCGTTAAATAAAAGAAATTCTCGCATAATGTAGACAAGATTTTGTTTAAAAATATATCCAAAGCGCAACAACTTGTCTGTGGCACTTACATCAGTTCTTTATTCAAATATTTTTTTATACAATTCGGAAACCTACAAAATATCATGTTATGCGTAAACTTGGTATATTAATACTGTTTTTTTTTTGTAAAGAAGCTCTCGTGTCAGTGTGGTGGTGTCGTTGTCTCTAAATCATCTACCAACTAGATAATTTTGCAGATTATCTGGTTTTCAACGGTTTCTTCTACAGAAAATCACGATGGAGCGTTAATAACATGTAGAAGAATGTTCAACATCAATACAATTATTACTGTCCAAGAAAAATGCTGAAAATATTATTTAGATTTTTGTGTTTTATAGCATAGTATGTTTATATCCTCAAATTTACAATTGATTTTTATGCTGTTTATTATAAAGCTTTTTTATTAATTTTTCTCGAATAAATATTGTATTGCTGTGATTTCGAGAAAACCAGATTTATTTCAAAATGATACATTTATTACATACCAGAAGTGACAGTTGGATTAATCAGTTCTTTTTTATATTCCAACAAGGATATGATCAGTTTTGCTTTCGGCCATGTGTAAATATTCTTCGTTGACATAATTAAAGATGTGTTATTTTTTGGCAGTGTAAAAGGAATTCGCTTGAAGCGTATATTTATAATTAATGTTTGATGTTTTTATGCTTTTTGAATCTTCTATATTCCTGTAAAGTTACATTCCCATTTTCTATGCCTGCCTCACCAGAATGTAATAATCGTGTCATCTAAGTGATATTTAATAAATAACTAGTGCAACTATCAACTAAATGACTAATTAGTCAAAAATTCAACAATTCTTGTATTAAAATGTACTAGTAGTTTATAACTCCTATAAAGTCAGTAAACGATTGTATTACGTGTAAAGAAATATCAACTAAGCATGAAAATATTTCACTGGTAAAACGTTTTGTGTCAGTTTTAATGTTTGAAAGAATAGTCTGTTGGTTTTTTAATCGTTCAACAGGAAGCAAAATGAGTATAATATTTATTAAACTTAGTTGGTATTTTGTTTCACATGAATAATTTCGAGTACCCAACTTGGAATGGTAACAAGAATCAGCAGAAAGATATAGAGAACGAGATAGAAGAGAAATTAGTCTTTACCAAGTGCCATCGCAGGCCAAAAAGTCATACCCCTACCAAAATGATCTAACTGAACATACACATATATAAATAGACAACAATAATAGAGTATATAACATTTACCCTGAGTACAAAAGTCATAAGATCAATCCAACTGATTTTGTCGAGGAGAAAATTCTGGAAATTGGTCATAACCTTAAAATTATTTCTAAGGGCGTGTCAAACAATGATCTTCGTTTTGATTTTACAAATAATTTACAATTATTACTAAACTACACGTCTACCTTGTATAAACCTCATTACAAATTCACTATATTAATAATCAAAATTAAATCGGTTTGTCCGTTGTTACTTATTGCCAATAGGTGCTAATTTTGAAAGAGAGACGGGTCCGAGACTGTGTATGTAGGAGCAATAGTTTTAATTGTACAGTGATCGTATAATACCGCTATAATAAATAATCATGTTTCGATGAAAGCATCGAGATAAATGTTAGCAATACATATCTACGAAAACAATTTTAACAAAATACTACGAATCAAACAACCATTTGATATCACCCAAATTCCTTCACAACATAGCACTGCTAAGCGACGTTTTAACTATTACATTCATCTTATACTATACAAAGAACATTGAAAGCTTACGTACAAACAAGACAGCTTCACTCAAGCGTCTAATTGAGACACATTAAAATACACAATTAGACTTATGACGAGAGAACGACACCGCAATCACTTATCAAGAGCTTTTACACGTTCGTGCAATAAGTGTTGCCATTACATAGCCGTCAGACCGGAACAAGTCGTTCATTTTAAATTAGTGACAGTTAGCGAGAATAATTTAACGTTTAGCGCTATATCTAAACCTCGCTACGTACCAAAATAATCTCTAAAACACTCTACGTGAATGAGAGTCAACAACGAAGAGTACAGTTTAGATCTACGATAGAGAAACAGGAGAGTAGGAAGTTATTAGTAGCGTAGGGAAACCTTACATAATATTGAAATGGACAGACAACTGACAGAGGTGAAGTATTATTGGTCACGTAAATAATACAAAAACAGGTCCGAAAAAATCTTAATCCTATTATTGTTTATTCCGAATAACTACGAACAATCATTTATCTAGAATTGCCATGCACATGTATAGAACTATATTGAAATACATGATAAACCTAGTCTAAACACACGTACACTGTGAAGGTTTAATGCTATACCTTAATAATATAAAGATTGTGAAGGTTTTAATGAAGGAGGACGGGTCTTAGATATAGAGAACCCAATGGCAATCTTTAGATAGATTGAAATCTAGGCGCAATGGTAGCTACGAGTAGGTGTGTTGAACATAAGTTCCTACAGAAACAAGCTAAGAAAATATACATATATATTTAAATGTGCATTACAGTGCGAGAAAATATTTTTGAGTCTTATACATCAGAAAATAGAGTAGCATTCTCAATAGACGATCAGAAATTATTGTTGTATTTACATTTGGGTGTATATTGAATAGCTTTATATGATCTGATTCCGCGAAGATTCACGCGAGGATAGGGTGTAATTGACCGGAAAGATAGTTGCGAACGGAACATGCCAAGTAGTCAACATGGTGAGCATTGGTGGTTAAATTATTCCATATGCAAGCGTCACTACTATTAAACTATTACGCGAAATTATTAAGAACCTAACATTGGAAATACATGATGTGCTGATTACAAAGGTATCTGTCGAAAGATTCGAAATCTACAAGAGATAGATGATTGCTTATCCGAGTGAAGAAGTGTCCGAAGCGGTGATGAGAGAGTACGTGATAGAAGAGTCAAGATAGATCGAAGTCAGTAAAGAAGCTAATGTGAGAAAATCGAAGGGCACGAGCGGTCGGGCCGCGTCGGCACACAGCATTAGTTTATTTTAATTTATATATCACAGCTTTTGACGATAACAAATCTTTTGCATTTGCAGCTTAAACGCGGAGTCGAACGTTCGAACAATTACCTTTAACAACATTACTAGACCTCCGCCGCACTGCGACCACCGTCGCGTGGACGTGCGGCGCCGCTCGTGTATTTTGTTAGATGATCCAATTACTACATCGTGGGATCAGCCAACTAACTTCACCTAAGCCGTTAATCGCTCGAGATATCCGATCGCGCGACGTTAACTTTATACCTAAGCGTAAAACATCGATAAAACTTTAAACACTGCTCTCACTACACTAATTTCGTCAACGGTAACACAACGAGAGGTACGGTGTTATCTACAACTTTACAAATACTCTAAACGAACATCGATCTTACATTACGACATGCAAAACGAAACGGCTCAACGATTAGACCGCCGGGCGCGACGCTACCCGCGCCCGGCGGCAACAGTTAACAATATTGTACCTATTTTATGTTCGATGTGGGTTTTAAGGCTAGGTCCATGACAGGTATGTACACCTAAACAAAATACACTGACACAATATCGATTACACTGCATAAGCACGCATGCAAAAGATTTAGAGGCAAAAGTTGAAGAGTCGAAGTGGAAAGGAGCGAAGAGCGCAAGCGACAGACCGCCGGCGTCGGGCGGGACGTCAAGCCGATTGGAATTTGGATGAAAACAAATATCACGACCTAATACATTGTTATTTCAATGTAAGTCTCGTACCGAAAGATGAGAATAGATGAGAGAAGGGAGCTGCTCAGTTTGAGTGGCCTACACGCGTGCTAACTTCTTAAATTACGATAATTCCCTCGTTTTAATTAATAATACACCGTTCTAGTTGTATTTATATTTATTTCCACTTTACACTTAAATAACAATATATCACAAGCATCGACGTGTCAAGCGGTTCGTGCTCGGGCGGCCACCCGGTTGTATAGACTTTTTGACCTTACGTTTTTAATTTTCGTGTCGGTTGTTGCGGGGCGCTCTCCACGATTTCTTTTATGAATGTATAAAAATATTATTGCTCATTATCAAGCACCAACGCGCCACTAGCCAACTACGTTCCGAAAAATTTAAAATTCGATTTACTACAAAATTGAGCGCCGATAAATGTATGCGACTTTCCTGCTGGGCTTTGGGGGGTGGGTGAATGTGTGAACGGGTGTGATCGTCGGTAACAATGAGCTTAGCAGCTACATCATGTATTCGGGTAATATATAATAGGTTGGCAGTTTGCACCGCCAGGTGACACCGCTGCCGCCGCTCACTGCATCACGCACTTGCTCTCGATTTGCGACTTCAGTTCGTTCACTTGGGTCTCGATGGTGTTTTTCAGTTCTGCAACACACAATGAACACTCTAGAACTCACGATCTCATCATTCCAACACTCCCTACCGCGCTCGTAGTTCATTTATCTATCACTGTCATTCTATTCGTTTATCACTTTTTACATTCTATTCATTTATCCATTTTCATTTCATATCTGTCATTCAACAACTTATTAGCCGTCATAAGACTAGTTGTTACGTTACTAAATGGTCTATAAATGGACACCCAAATAAGAAATTACAAATATAAATAGATTGTCCCGTAAATTATTTTTATTACATTATCACGGGGTATTTAGAGAGTACCGAGCGTCAAATATTTCAGATCTAACGTTATTTTTCGCTGTATGCCGGCGATAAGACGTACGCCGGTTTCAGCGACTTTAGAAATTATACGTCAAAAACTAGAGTAGTAGATGACCTATCATAAAAACAACTTACTAGTGAACTCATCCTGGTCTTCGAGCTCCGCTTCGGCAGCCAACTCCTCAGGAGTCTTCTTCTTTCTCATGAGCGGATTGTCAGGCTCTTGCTGTTGTTGCTCCTGGAGTTCCTCCTTCTTAGGGATTTTGTACTAGAAGCGGTAAAAGAGTAATTATTAGTATGAGTAAATTAGATCATATGAAATCCTTAACCTTCATTCTTATATCTAGGGAACCTGATTTCGTAATTTGCACAAAAAAAATTTTTTTTTTGCAGTCAGATCGTTATAACCAAACAGTAGTTAAGGGTTCAATTCTATTTTCGTATACATGTTATAACACCATTTCCGTCATAGTATGTTTTGTCTTGTTACTTCGCACCGCGCCAGTAATGTGAGAGAATGGTACAAAACATGTATAAAATACTGACCCATGGTGCAAATGTTGTATTTTTATGTGATATTTTTAAACGAAGATAGTAATAACTCAGGAAGTATAACGTAGCCGGTGACACATGTTTCTGCCTACCCTTTCGAGGATATACAGGGGCGTGCTGTTTTGTTAAACAAAATGCATGAATATATATTACAGTGAAATATCAAGTAAATGAAAATTAAAACGAGTGTTGCCAACTCCTATAATCTAAAACGCAGAATGTTTCGAGAACACACTCGTTGGTGCAAAGCGGAAATTCCTCCGCGGGTTAATCGTTTTGAGTCGTCGTCGTAATTATAATAAAACAAGTGTCGCGAAAGCAATTTCCTGCTTTACAGAAATAGAATTTTCAGAAAGAAAACCATTATTTTTATTACATTCCTCTGCAATACCACGTTTATTTTTAAAACTTACAAGTCAGAAGTTTAGGTACCTAACTATGAATTTCGTTTTTTAGATTGAGTTTCTTTACTATGCCATTATACTTTTCGCTAAAATCGACTTCAAATAAGAGGATTTGTGGTTTATTGCAGTCCAAGACGAAGTTTAATTTTTATTTTCTCAGTTGTCGAAAGTAAAAACTATTTTCATTGTTTCATTTCAAATACAGCTTCGTAATAATTGTTTAATGACCTTTTGGGTTGTTTTTTTTTCAGTTTTTTTCATTAAATATATAATATACTAGTATAAAATAAAGACAGGATCCAGTAATATGGAAAGTACAAAATTTCAAAATTTCCTGAAGTTGTTTATTTCATAATATTTTGCTATCACCCTTATTGGACATCGAATTTCATTACAAAATGGCGGTTCTCATTATAATTTCCCAATGGAGAAGCGGCCGAACCAGTGTTGCTACGCTCCAATGAATTGAGGTTGCCATTGTAAACATATCTACTGAACACCGCAGAGAATAAAGAGCGTAACAAAAGTAACCGGATTAATCAGTCTCTGTTGGTTAATTAAACTAAGATTAACTTCTGCCTACCCCGTAAGGGACTTGGCGTGAAGATATGTTTGTATGTAACTAAGATTAATCGAACATTTTTACAATTACAAAACATTAATGTTCACATATCAGCGTATGAAAACGAATATGACCATCAAAAATCTGACAAGAATTTTGCTTCAGGCTTCATTCAGGCTATGAGTCATTGCGAAAATGTCCTGGTTTTGACAATTATCAAATTGTGGCTCCATTCGACCCGGTGTCAAATGTTCAAGGAAATCTTTGGGTAATTACCATTCGCAATATTTAACAATATGAAACATTTTAGATTAAAATTAATATATAACTAAAATTATTTAAGATCTGGTACTTTCTTGGGTTTATTATTATTTTTTCTATAACTTTATTATTACTTTGTATAACGATTCTAACGATTTAAAGAAACACATACATACCCGTAGACAAAATGTTCGAGGGTACTGTCAAAGTGCTTCAGTAAAAGTAAATGTAAATGGAACGAAGATAATATCAAGTCTCTGGTAACATCGCTTATCATAGATCTCCAATAAGAGGTTTAATTATCGCGGTACAGAAAATTATACTCCAATGATCCTCGCCAATCGGCTTCCCCCTGATCTCCAATGCAGCGCAATTTATTTTAATTTGAGGATTTTTCTCCGCTGCCCTCCCCTGAGACTTCATTAGGTGTTCCTTCTTCATGACAAATTTATAAAGTGTAATTTGCATAAATTTTCCTCATATTTCTTTTGATTTTGTTTTTATAGCTATTATGTATAAGTATTTGAAAGAAGCAGTATAATTGAAATGTTTTTTTTTTTATTTGGCCTAATAGTCTGTAAATAAATAATCCAAAATGGCCGCCGATTTCTTTTGTAACTTTTGTTGAGTCCGACAATAAATAGGGACAATTTTGTATACAATATTAAACGAGACCTACCTATATAATTATAAATAAAGATAACCTATATAATTATAAATAAATATAACAGCGCCTGGATGTTACTAATGATGTAAAAAAGGTCTGAGTTATCTTCAAATCGTTTTTAAATAAGTTTTACTTCAATTCTTAATCCTAGGTATATGTGTGTGCTATGGTAATAGTTTTAACAGCGGTATGACAAAAACATTTTTATGTATAGATAATGTATAATGTATCTGCATTCATAAATTAAAAGCGGTCAAACAGTACTATGTGGGCCAAGTACAAATCATGTTCTACATTTATATTATACCTAAATACATTTCACAAATCATTTCTAAGGAATCCTCAACGTAGTCTACTTTTACGTTAAGTAAAACGTTAATGCGGTCGCTTCGTTCCCATTTAGATACGTTTCTTCTTTTAGCATCCTTAAAGTCCTCATTAGTAGGGATTTTTCTATAATAAGCTCACAATTACTGAGATGTCTGTTTTTAAATAGGTTGGAAAACGAGAACTTCCTGTGTTCGTCCAATTATGTTATATTATTTCTTATTCTTGTATAAATTTTATTATTATATTGTTACGCCATGTCCCTTACTGGGTAGGCAGATAGCACAATCGGTCTTCCATTTGTTTTGAAGTTAATAATAACAAAAGTGATCGGCTGCATACTAGTAATTTTTTATTTAGATTTTTATTGACCGCAGAGGGAACTATAAAACTAAATAACAAGATTTATCGACATAATGTTTTGAATATCTTTATTCAAATTAGAATGGTAAAATTAAATATATGATTCTAATACAAAAACATTACATTATAACTAATATTATGGTTATTTATTATTGTTTTCATTTTCGATTACAATTTACACCGTACAAATGACTAAGTATTATCATTGTCACTTTTATCATTAACACCTTCATCTTTCTTCTTCTGAACAAGAGTTCTCTCAGATGGAGAAGTTTTAAGGCTAAAGGTCTAAACCACCAATCTGTCTGCCTGGCCTGAAACACAATAATTACTTCTACATCATTTACAAAGTTATTAATATAGTAAAATGAAACAAAGTATTATAGGGAATATTAACATAACTGGTGAACCATAGGAGAACACACATTTGCCTAACCCTTCGGGGATATAATTACGAGTATGAAACGTTATGTTAAAACAATTAATATTAACTATACTTATTATAACCCTGTTACCGACTCGGAGTCTGAATCTGTGTCCGGTGTATGGTAATAGGGTCAACAACTATTCCATGGGACCTAAACGTAACTGGTGAAATGTGGGAGCGTACTACACTTCTTTGCCTTCCCCTTCGGGGATAACAGGCGTGATATTCCGTTTTTTCCGTTATGCTAAAACAATCAATATTTATTATACTCTTATTATACCCGTAATTAAATTTAAAACTCTTATATAAGAATTAACGATTTTGTAATTCACGGTATTCGGAGGGACGTAATCCCTCGGGACCCTTGGATTAGGTGTAATTAATGCAAGTATGATATACGATGTTTTGAAATAAAACCTCAAATTTAATATCCTATATTTGGCTCCCGACTTCGTTCAGTTACACAGTCCAGTATCTGACACACAATACAGTTCAGTCAGTTCGGTTTTTAAACCAATTACTTGTATAATTCGCACGATAATTCGTTGTGTCTGAATGTGCAATTACTAAGATAAGTATATATTTTAAAATGTGTTTTAAACAATTTATCGTCTGTTCAGTTTTCATAACATTAGCTCTGCTAATGTGCGGACTGGATGGGCATGTGTGAATTTTGTCTAGGTATTATTAATATTATTATCGCAACTGTAGTGATACCAGACAACAGGTTACGAAACGAAAAAAATTATCTTCTCTCCTACTAAAGTTTCTTCTGGTTCTTCTTCCTTCCAATTCTTCAACAGGTGAGTAACGCTCAAAGAAGTCAACCTGACTCGATTAGGGAGTCGCGCGGTCATACGGACTCCCTACTAGAGTCAATTTAACATCCATGAGCTGACATCCTGCTGGTGATAGTCTTGTTTCTTCTTTTATTTTCTGTTCTTTCTTCTTGTAGTTAAGAAACTCAAAGTTTATGTATTAAACAATTAAAAAAGTAATTCGTAGTATTTTATTAATAATTTATTATGAAAAATACCTGTTATTATATTTTGAAGCAAAAAATGAGCTGGTATTTGATGGGAAACCGATTATCATTATTGTCAGAGCAAGCTTAAGACCGCTGCTCAAGTCAGGCTTGGCAAATCACGAGCATTAGAGAACATTTTGAAGAATAACATTGTGCAAGTATCCTCATAATGATTGCCTTTACAATTACAATCCATAATATTTGAAATTATAACCAATCTGTAATACAGAAAAATATTTTTAAAGAAATAACATTTATTCCCGCGCAATATTCACTACATATTTTTCTTATTTATTCTTCTTTTAATCTGTTTTTCTTAATTTAAGGCTTGGTTACAAAGGGTGGATTTAATGGCTAATGACGTCGTCTACCAGTCAACCCAGGCTGACGGAGAGAATATGCGCCAGAGTATAAAAAATTAATAATTTATAAGCATAGACATTTTCTTGTCTTTGGTGAATTTATAGTCCATAAATTGCATCATAGATTATGATTAAAACATTGTAAAAGCGTCATTTTGCCACTGCACGTTGACGAAATTGTTCATCTCATCCAGAGGTCGTTACCGCCGCGGCAGTGTCAAGATTGCCCGGCTAATGTTGTTACCAACTCATTTTGAGCAAATTGATAGCTCGATAGTTGAGTGTAGTGGGTCCTTTATATCTATTGGGGCTGAATTGTCTTATAATTAAGTGTAAAGGAATCTTTATATCTTTTTACATCACGCAAGTGATGGACGAGGTAGATTTTTCATTTTTCAGTCAGTCCCTTTTTTCATTAGACGTAAGTAGATACTAATGTAGGGAGATTACAAAAAGTGAAATTTTTATTATTTACATGACAGAAAGTGTGTAAAACAGTCACATATCATTCTGCAAGACACGTCAGTTCACTTTTATCATCGAGGGGTTGTTTGAGAAATAAATGTAGAATTTTAAAATTAACTTGAAACTCTTTTGAAATATAGAAGCTCTTTAGTAGTTTGAGTCGGTTAATGCCTTATAACCTGTACTTATAAGTTCCATAAAAGCAAAATACATACTAGATGGCTAAAGGGGTGTATATAAAAAAGGGGTATATACAAATCTAAATAAGGTTGAAGTTCATAATAGAAACGACTTCGCAAGGCAGTCCCGATTCCCAACAGCCCATATATTTACATAGCGCCGTATTGAAAATGTGGGGTTAACGAAAAAAGTATGGGGACGTGAACAACGAATCGTTTCCGTTACATTAAGCTTTAAGCGACGGCGCTCTGTGTTGTACCGTTGGCAGAAAAAGAGTTTGTTTTTATATTTATACGGTGCGATTAACTGGCGAAAACACTGAGCTAAGTACGTGAGTAATAGCTCCAAGACGCGTAGTTTATTTTACGGTTGAAGTGGTCTGTTCTAGTAAGTGCCATGTGTATAATCAGTGTGTAGTGACAGCGGCGAGTGTTCCCTCAAGGGTGGTATTGCATAGTGTGTTGTATATTTTAAGGGTGGCATTCGCAATATCAAGCACCAGACCTAACAGTCTATATATGTTCACTTACTTTCCTTATAAAAATACCTCATGTTTTCTAAAACCGCGTACATTGTATTCTTTAAGAATAGTTAAACAACGGAAAATTATACGTTTTTATAACTAAATGATCAACGGAAAAATACATATTTTGTTATATTAAAAGACACAGCAAACAGACTGACAGCCTACCTGATGGTGCCGTTGTGGACACCATCGCCTATGGACTTTTGCAACATCAGTGGGGATACTATTTTGTTTTGAAAAAATAATCATTGGCTTAAACCACACTGTACGTATTTGTTTATTAATAAGAGCAAAATTATGAAACATACATTTTTTGCAGACCCTACTTTACCGATATCACACGTCATTGTTGTGTCCCCTACAATAATTTTCCACCATGCACACCAGTTCGCACATCTGAAGCGATTTACATGGCAATTTCATTACTACGAGAAACGACGCCTTCGGTTCACGCCACTCTCTCTTGTATGTAGTTTCTATATTTATAGCTTATACAGATTGGGAAAGAAAAAAAAATGGCGGTCAATATATTTTGGTTTATAGTTAGGCAGGTAGGTAAAATTGAAATAGACGTTTAGAAAGGTAAACAATTTATATATATTAAATTTAATTACGGCTATAAAAATCTCTAATACTTAGGCATTGGTCCTAAATCGTAAATCGTAAAAATCGTTTCTAAATCTTAAAGTAAAATACTTTTTTCAATTTTAACTGATTAGATTTTATAGCTTTAAACGATAATTTTACAGATTAATGCACAGTTTAATTCAGGCTGGATAGTTGGTGGTTGATCTGATTCTAGACTTCGTAAAATCTAGAAAAATCGATCGACTTGAAGGCCTAATCCTGTTAAGTGTTGTGGCTCGCGAAGTGTACACTTTAGCGAATTGTTTGTGTTTCCCGACTTTGTTTTATGTTCAGTACAGGAGTACGAGGACATAAAGACGTCTTGAAATGGCATTTTGGCTTTTTTACTACATATGTATATGTATACATATGTATATGTATATGTAGGTATACATAGGTAGAGTCATCGTCATCATTTTATTCGGCTACTGACGTCCTACTGATTACAGGCCTTCCCTAAACATCGTTATAATTTACGGTAATATTAAAACAATAATATCAAAAATATTTTTATTCTGTATTATCTGAACACAATTCTATGGGTAGTCTTTTGAAAAAAATATGTTTAGGATTTCTATTTAATTTTTTAAAGAAAATGACAAACGGGTAAGTTGCTACGGTGGTGGCCGCTAGTGCATATGAAGAGACTCTGCAGACTCGAACAGGCCTATTGGAATCAGATATTAAAATTGACAACAGGTAAAAGCAGGAATTGAAGTATTAGAAGACAGTTAACTATAAGTATGAATGCAGTTCATAGTTTTAGTATCTGTTATGCTCGTAGCTGATCAAAGGCACGCTGCTATTTTTAAGGACTGAGATAGTTGAGACATAGGACGATAAATAGAAGTAGAGAAACTGAGGATGACTTTAAATAAACTCTGTAACCGTGACAATTTATAGAATGAAAACCAACGTTGTTTTATTCTGACCATGTCCAATTGCGACCGCTGCGGCTCGCGAAGTGAATACTTCGGAGAAGTGAATGCTTCTCCGAAGTGTTTGCTGACGTTAATAATGTTTGTTGCTTCAAGCACCGAAGTCGACGCGAACGTGTGACGCTCTCACGCCCTGTTGTTTGGTAAGTACTTTACACAAACTCCAACTTGCAGCCTCTGGGAGAACTTAACTTCGTTTTCTGCACTTTTTATTGGGTTTATTTATGTCGTGAATCACGTTGGTTCACCAGTTGAATGCGGAATTTACAAAGTTAAAATAAATAAATAAATTGCTTGGATATTTTCTCTTCTGAAATTCTGTTGGTAACGGATAAATACATTTCAATGAATAGGTACTCAGTTACTTATTTAAGGATTTCTAATTTTTGTTTTATTTCTGCACGCAGTTGACTTCTTCTGAGTATAATTCCGTAAATATCTGACATACATAAAAACTTTGTTGTACGTATTCAATGCACATAAATGATTATTATTTCATTCAATTTTTTAATACTTCCCTAATAGATTAATTAATGACTTAGAGTAACAGATCTAACTGATATTACATGTAAATGTTCTATTCATATAGTTCTGTATGCTATGGCTTGTAGTTGTCTAGTAAGGGTGGTATCAGCCACTTGTGACTGCAGTCTACTTTCTTCACTTTAAAAATAAGTTACAATTGTTTATACCTATGTATTTTAAAGTTATAAGCTATCGACAGGTTCATGATTATTATCTTTTAAGTTCATTACTATCATCTATCATTAAATCATCGGGCTTCCATTGAGAGAATATGAAGTTTAATGTATTAAAACAAAACTAATTATATCTTTAAAATTCTAATAAACTCATAAAAGAAAAGATCATATTGAGATCTTCGTTTAGCAATAAATAAACAGCTATCATTCTGAGTGTGAAGAAAATCCAGATGAACACAACTCGTACTAGTTGCGCGACGTCACATTTCTAATTTGTCACGACAAGTTTTAATTGTGTCGGCGTCGCGCCTCGCAGCGGAAGCTGTGTTCGTTAGCGATACTAATGTAACGACTGAACTGAACTAACGCAGTTTTGTTATTTCTCATTAGTTAACTACTGCTATTAGAGAATATCCCCCTATATATTATTATTTCGTATTACATAAAGTTGTATACAGCTAGAAGGTTTTTTGTTATAGCTGTAAAACTCTGTTATGTGATGTAATATAATATTACTCGTTGCTAATAAAGGAAAGTCATTGAGAGAAAATCTGTATGTGTTATAGTTATTCTAGACACGTTTTACGTTGTGTAAAGTCTGCTAAATCACACGCTATCAACATG
>DWFV01000223.1:0-16169 GCA_018246775.1 Parelbella machaon machaon
ACATCCATATTCCAACAGTGGAATGACAAATGGGTCGATTATGATGATTTATGATAAATATTAACTTCATAATTTTAAGCCCTACAGCATATTTATGTTGAGTTTTTTATCGACTAAAACTAGTTACGAGAACACGATAAACAGTATAAACGGACTCACCCGAAATCGCTGTTTCTCCACTAGCCTGAAATATGCTATTACCATATTCACGGGGCAAATGAGATGTCCATAGTATAGCTAACATCGCCCCGCCTACCTATTACCTATCCGCTCGGGGCTACATAAAACATTGTGTTTTAGGGTGATACAAAATAACTGGAACCATCAAATGTTCTAAATATTTTCTATAGGTCAGATATGGGGAGTCGAAAGTTCTTGAGCCGGCGCGCGTGTATGAAGAGTGTGCTAAATGTATGTAAAATAAGCATGACAGTTCTGTAAGGGAAGAGATATTTGCCACTTAATGCTCTCAGCCTAACCTATAAAGGACCTGGCGTGACGGTGTAATAAAAGTTTAAATTAAGAGTTTTATTGCAGTTTTATTGCAATATGCAAGAGCATTTCTGAAAGATTTACCACTATTGAAGTTAAAAACCGAGGAAAGCGAACTCAATAGAAATCTGATTTATTTTTATAAATATAACAATAGATCTATACAATCAAATCGTTTGCTTAGAACGAAGAAAACCATTATAATTTAACAACAAAAGTTATAAATACATGTAAAAATAGATTCCTTCTGAAATTTTTACATCTGTGACGTCATTCACGGCGCGAGATGGAAATATTTCCCTTCGCACGAAGGGCCGTGGATAAAATATGTAACATCCATATTGGAGCTAGGTGCTGTTCCCATATTGGGTAGCGGGCGCGTAACCTTTTACTATGTATCGTATAGAAAATCTCCAAATAGTATAAATAATAAAATACTTGAAAGTATCATGACAGACTTTTTCTAAAGTTCTGTAATGGTTTTAGTATTTCTAAATAGCCCCGTTCCTGACTCGCACTATCTAACAAACAAGATGAATTTGAAAAGTAAATATCACTTGCTATGACGGGGAAGGAAAACATCCTGAAGAAACCTGCACAACTTAAAGCTATACCGACACAATGTTATAAGACGTGTGAGGTCTTCCGACCGGCAACATTCCAGCGTGGCAGACAACAGACAACCTTTCTCTTACTGAGAGAAGACTCGTTCCCAACTGTGGGACGATAAGAAGGTTCTTATCTAATGTTGACTATGAAGAGCAATGTTGATATTTTTATGTTACTTGCCTAACAACATTTGTTTTGTCCTGTATTTGAAGTGACATGACCTTGGGATGTTATTGGGTTAGGTAATATAATGTTATTGATCATATTTTGTGTAAACGGTGGAGGTCGGGGGAAATCTTCGACATATATCTTATCTCTTTGGGGAGATCTAGAGGGTTGTCTAGGAATTTTATCTGATATAACTACCGAGGCGTACGCATAGGTACCACGTTTGTGCCAAAAGTTACTTCCAGACCCAAGTCACCTTCAGATCCGACCACTGAGTGTATCCACGTAGTATAAAACCATTAATTATAGTTTCTATTAAACCACACTAACATGTTCAAAAACAAAGCTAGACATTATTTTTGAGTGACTTTTGTTATAGAATCCTACACCATGTTCATATATCTCGCATTGTCGTATATAATCCCATAATCCTAGTCCTCATCTTTTTAAAATAATCTATTAGTTCCAAAGAATAGAAACTAGGAAGGATCTGCATTTGATAGCACCAGCTTATATTGGTGTAGAGTATACTGAAATTACTCTCGTTCGATACCTCAAAATATCTCAAAATAAGATCTTCTTAAACTTCTGTCTTTGGGGTACATTTTTAAAAATCACACACGATCAGCAATAGCTGATTATAGATGCATAAAGACTTTCATTAAATTCAAACAATACCTTACAAACCTGACATAATGCAGCAACAGTTTCAACCCATTAAACCAACAACCTATTATCCGTAAACCTCAACCCTCTTCCGGTTCCGCCCTCCGCGCCGCCCTACGAGATCATCCTTACATCGACCATGTCCACGAGAGAAAAAATATATACTTTGTTTCATAATTATTGAATTTTATTTTTATTTTGTGACTTTTATATAGATGATATCTAAATAATGTCTTAAAACACCTCCACGTCCCTCTGATCCCAACCTAAGCGAAAGGTGTGTTTTGGTAACCAGACTGCTGATAAAATACTTGTAACACACGAAATTATACTTTCATAGATACTTTTTCTACATCCAGACGCAGGAAATACTCTTATTTGTGCTTCACACATTTATTCTTCAAATATTTATTCTAGATATAAATCCAATTACGATCCCTGACTTAACAGTCAGGTTCGGTAATCACTAGACTATCAAGCTAGTCATAGGTACTTATTATTTTAAACAGATCTGGTATAAAATTTATACGTCTGAAAATTGTATATGTTGAGTTAATTTAGATACATTTTATATCTGTTTGCACATGTATAATTATTACATTTTAGAACCTTATGCGAGGCAATCCAAGTTGCAACTCAAGAGTTGATTTAATTAAATTTCACATTTATCTGTACATATATATATAGGTATGTATAATCCTTGACCACGTTAAAAAAATGTCTCCAGTTGTCTATGACACGAGATAGCTTATATCGTATTTCTCGGCCATTATTTTCGAAAAGAGAACAAGCAATCACTTAAAGAGATATGTCCTGAATGTTTTACCATATTATTTCATTTCAGCATACGTGCAGGCTTTCACGTAAGATTGAGTACGCATATTGTCGCCAAGATATGACCAAGAATGTAAAAAGAGAGTTTTAATGTCTTTAATAATTATTTTTTGTTATTATGTGTTCATAGTATAATTAATAATCTTATTATAATTGTTATATTGTTATTAGAATATGTTCAAAATTTACTCTATTAGAGATTTATTAAATCGAATGGAAAGCGTTGGAACACTAATACATATTATATAAAAGCCAATGCAATTGCTTAAGATTTTGGTAAACTTACTTTGAAAAAATTTTTAGTTACTAAGTTCCAAGGTTTAGGGAACTACAGGCGCGATATTACGTTTTTTTAACAATACCTTATAATTTCCTTTACATAATGATATTACTACAAAAATGTGAGAGAAAAATATATGTAATTTACAAAGAAAAACGTAGTCCATTCTTCTAACATCGGTCCTCTGCACTCGTCGCCTGTCCGCGCGTTTTATCGCCAACGGAATATTACGAATACATTCCGTTGCAGGGCGGGCTGGTTCGCGTGTACGCACTTCGACAAGTTGCGTTATTTATGTTCCCACGTAGATTTCTAAAAACTATATACAGCGCTCTTGTAAAAAAAAAACATTTTTCCAACTTGAGTTAAGACAATTTACTTCAGAAAATTTATGTGTATTATGTTCTAAGTAATCATTTTCGTCGGTATGTTTATCAATTTTCCTTTGCTATGGTCCTAGAGCATAAAATATAATAACGGTTAGATACATCGTCTACATTGTCGGCTAATTTAAACTCAGTCTTCTATTTTTATGTAGTTTTTGCTGCGCTCTCACTGCCTATCGCCTATCCTCTATTTCGGTTCTTATTACCCTTACCACGCTGATTACTTCTACCAGCCATTTTAGATTCATGTAGATGCACTCATTAACGTATTTTAATTTTTAATACTACATATTATTGTTTGTAGAATACTCATTTTGTTTACAGACTACAGAGCTGTTATAACACTATTAAACAACTTCGAATACATAAAAAGTGCGTCAGATCTGTAAGATATTTACCATTCGGTGCACTATGTCTACTTCGTAAGGATCTGAATCATATAATACAACGAAAATATTGTTGTTAATGTATTGATAGAAATCATTTTATAAAGATTATATTTGCAGATTTTTATTTCTCTTTTTACATCATTCAGATTTCACACCGGTAGACAGAAGACACCGAGTGCAAAATATCTCAATACTTCCAGACCCGAGGTGCGTCTTCCACATTCTTATTCTTATTCCATAACTCAATAACTGAATAGGCCACGTCTTATAACACTCGCAACACAATATGCATTCGCGCTAATATTTTAAAGTGTCCTGTCGTGTATACTCTGTTGAACCAGTCACATATTTCATGCGCCCGTCGCCGCCCTTGTGCTGTCCTATTCGGGTTCTCTATTGCGATATAACCTATAATTTTGTATCGTTACTGTTTATTAGTGATTGCAACCAACATTCGGCCTGAGTCTTGTGGTTAAGAATGGATAAGACTTTATGTACAATTTGATAATGACATTGGTAAAGTAAGTCAATATTAGAATTAATATTTTGTAGAAGTAAATATGTTCAGAATATAAAATATTCTATGCAGACAAATGACCGAAGCTAGAAAAGCAAGATTTTGACATTTCAATTGGATATTTAAAAGGATTTCTTAGTGCAGCTTAATCTTCGACTGTACCCCTATGTTTATGTAAAGATAGGTAAAGTTTCCACCTACCCAAAAAGTTCTTTTTACTATTCAACGAAAATTAAAACATTAAATGAAGTTAAAAAAGCGATATCGTTTTAACATCGCCAAATAAAACCGGAATAGTTCGGTGGGCGCGTCCGGCAGTTAGCATCATTTTGATTGAGATTTACCGCTCGCACCGAACAGAGGGCGTAACGTAGTTACAATAAGGCACTTTGGTGATTAAATGTATTTACATTGGTCATTGGATTATTAACTCGCTAACAATACTTAATTTATTTAGATACATTTCAGATACAATACTATAAGTACGTTCGATAAAGGAGAGTCCTTGGGGACCTGATGCGAAGGAAAATTATTCATCTCAGCTCACTATCTTCTATATCAATCTATCTACGACTTCTAACTTAATATAATATAACATACCGCCTTTATTTCAGGAGAGGTAGGCAGAAGGGTGTAAGTACTCTGACTTTATATTAGTTATTACAAGATCTATGTTAGTGATTTTATTGCCGTACACTGCGTACAAGCTTCAGTGAATATTTAATACATACCTTCAAATGAAATAACGGCCTTATATACGGTGATGCACTTAGAGCTTAAACCTTTAAATTCCATTAGATGACAGTTTGATTCAGGTATTTGTTGAACAGAACAATACGTTTAAATGTATATATCATATGTTAGAACATTACAATAGTTGACCAAAAACAGACTAATATGATTAAGTTCTGTCAGAATATAATCGGACGGCTGGAAACGTATTCGCAACTCAGCGTATGGAATGGATGCTGTCTACGAATACTAGAAGAGAGACATTTTAAAATAAGATTTAGGTATATCTCTATAGCAGTATAAAACAAAAAGTATACGTTAATTTTTAATTAGTTAAAGTAAAGTAAAATTAAGTAAAAGTCCAACCTCTCATTCTGAGGCGAGCCGTGTCCAACAGTGGAACAACAAAGGAACAAAAACAATATAAGTTGCCTTTTTCAAAATCAGGCTACATTCTAAGTTACGTACTTACTAAATCAGGAGGCTCTATCAGCGATATGTTAAATCCACGGTACGTCCGCTACACTGAGCCATCAACAGTAAACCATTGAAGAATAGTAAAGAGTATCATGGTAAAAGCTATAATGGTCTATCTTCATACAAGTGTATTTCTTTGATCAGAGCACTGAGAAATATTAATAATAATAAAGGAACATATAAGAGTAGGTTCGTTTGCTTGAATTGAAATAAATTAATATCACCTTTGATGCTAATGACTGAAATATGCAGTTGTGGATTTAACAGTAGATATTTACCCAGTAAGATTCATCGATAACAATAAAAAATAAAGTACTATTAGGATTGCAATTTTATCACATTTCATTATTTTTTATTATACTCATAAGATTTATGTATACATTATTTTATTTTTATGCCACTCCATGCATTCCTCCGTCCACACAACAATTTACTAGATTGCCAGTGACGTCACGAGCTGTCACATATGCCGACGGGTGTCCGCAGTGGATTGGGCCGAGCTGAGCAAATATTGCATTTTGTCTCGGTGTGCCAAATCTTAACTCTGGACCAACATTAGAATAAACTGCACTGCTATGTACGCAATTCCTTTAAATTATTATTATAAAAACTCTAAACACATATTGTACCACCTGCATGTCCAGCATGGGGATTATGAGAACAACTCCCTTAGGGTTGCCCAAGTCTAGCAGTGCACGGAGTCAAGTTGATAATTACGATTGTATTGTATACTAACAAAACCGTACTGATGTCAGTAATAAGTTATAACTTATAAAATGTTGAAGTTAGTGAAAAATTGGTGCTGTTTTTCATAAAGCGGGTTACACATAATCCGAATAGCAAAAATTATAAAATAGCACACGTAGATAATAATAGGGTTCCGCGCAATCTGCGCCGAGTGGCGGTAATGAATTGGCTGGCCTATGATTGATGCGGTTCCAACGTCATCCGCTAATGGTTCGGCCGATTACGCACTGTACAAGATGGAAGCGGCGATTGAATATGGCGCCGATGAACTTAAAAGTTAATATCACAGATTACATTTATTATTATGTATCTTACAGTTCATTATAGGTATATCTTACTATAGATTATATTATTGGACAACTCATTATATTTTAAAGAAATATCTATAGAACTATTTGAAATTAATTTCAAGGCTTGAATAAACAGTATATTTTTATATTTAACTGTATTCAGTAGTGTATAACGAACACCAGGATTCGTGTATGAAAAGGTATTAGTTTATTAATCGTAAAAGAAGCAAATCATATTTGTAAGAATAAAGACATTTAGAACTTTGTCCTCTGTCTACCGACCTCTGAGATTCTGGCTTGATAAATACAAATTTTATTACAAGAAATATGGGTTTACAAAGGTTTTACAACTGAAATGGGTCCATCATATTTGGTTATAATCAGGATACCAATTTTAATAATTAATAATAATATGACGGTTTAATAATGTTACTATTCAAAGCTAACCTCCTCGTGTGTGTCTTCAATAATTCTTAGGGGGTCTATACACTGTACAGAGACATATAACATTTGCCTTTATTTCTTCAACAGCGACGTTTATCTCGCCCAGTGCGTACGCAGCGTAACGAGTGGACCAAACGCATTTCATTATGTTATGAAATATGATCTCTAGCGCTCCACTGAAACGGAAAAGACGTTTAGGTGTGTGTTGTTTTTGAAACGTAGCCTTGTTTTATTTCACAATTATTTACTGTACCTACCGTTATTGCGAAAATCCTATTTATAATTAAATTATATTTCACGTATAATATGCGTGAAGAACGTAGAACAAACACGTCAATTCAGTAAGGCTGAAGATATGGGTACTGAGTGCTCACTTCTTATTCCGTATTGGACCTGACGTAAATAGAATAAAATTACTACCGTATACAAAAGTTCCTTCGTTTCTTATTAAGTATGCGTCACATCCGCTGCTATTGGAAACACTGCAATTTGATAATAAATGTTTTGATTATTTATTAGTTGAAATGCTACTTTAAAATTTCTAACCACATTAATTTGTACAGATGTTGTCAAAAACCATAGATATCGTCAGTAAGTTCCATTATCATCACCATCCTTTCCTCATCGTCACTATCGTTCTCATTTCAGTTCCGAATATCGTATCTAAATGAGACGTGATATAGCTATAATCTACTTAGCTGACCCAATGGCAAATGGGTGGAGCGAATTGATTGAAATGCACGTAACTTCACAAATATAATAAAGAACGCTAAGGTGTCTATATTCTTCACGACGAATTCTTTCAATAATGTTAGAACCTGTAACGTTGTATTACTTTACGCCAACATATAAATCGGGAATCGAACCCCAGATACATGCAATGGTAATGTAAAATAACAACTAATTTGTCGCCTGAATACTTTTATGCCTACAACAAAAATAATAAAAAATGATGCTTGTTTGTTATCTGTACATATAAAACAGCTAGACTGCTGAAGCGGCTATTAAAAATGAATATTTCGGTCCGATCCTATCTGTCACAATCACGGCTTTGTGGCCTCGGGCGAGAGGAGATTGAAATGCAAATCTGGCTGCGAGCGACACACAGCTTTTGGGTAAACTCTGGTATTGATACAGGGTCATTTTATTATTGTTTAGAATATTTGAACACTTGTTTGTAAGGGTTTTTGTTATACGTTACATCGCGCCTGTAATCTCCGCAGGGGTGGGCAAAGGAATGTTGTACATACATTCCCATTATTATAAAGTGCGTACTATTTCTACTATACTATTACTATTATTTCTTTCTTTCTTTCTATTTATTTAGACTTTATTGAGATAGTCAACGGTCATTGTTATATCGTGTTACAATAAAATTGACTGCCTCGTACGTCTAGTGGTTACAAACGCGAACGCTGAACTAAAGGTGTTCGGTTTGTTCCTGAGTACTGTAAAGTATTGTTGGGCTCTTCTCACTTGGATTTGCCAGTAGTAGTTCAGGGTATGAATTTGTGATATAACATAACTAGTGAAAGTTGGGTGCACTACCTTTGGGAAATATAGTAGAGATATTGTGTTGTCAGTAAAATTCAAATCCTAGGTTCAAATCCCGGGTCGGGTGCAATTGGATTTTCCAATTTAAAATTTCTTGTAGTGACTCGGAGTCTGGAATTGTGCCCGGTGTATGGCAATAGGCTCACCACCTATTCCATGGGACAAACGTAACTGGTGAAACGTGGGAGTGTACTACCTCTGCCTACCCCTTCGGAGATTACGGGCGTGATGTTACGTTTTTTTTTCTTTATTTTTAGTATATAAACTGGCTTCAATAAAAAAAATTTAAAGTGATTTTTCAAATTAAAGTCGGGTTTTTATACAAAGTAAAAAAATATATTTAATAACTCGCCTATCTAATGATTATTAATTAAAGCCAGAATAACCTTTTTTTGCAATATTCAAATATTACATTGCAATTAATATCAGACAATATAATATCGCTGTTTCGACACACTTTTATTGGTGTGTTCGCTCGAATGGCTGTGATATAGATCATTTGACGGATGCGGATGTCTCCACCTTAAAGGCGCGCAATCAGATGCAATTGGTTTGTGTACTCTGTGCTGATGCAGTGGGGCATTGAACGCAACGTCAGATATACGGGGTCAGGTCGCTTGAGCGCCAGCTTTGTGACTACTGTGGGACACTTAATGACCTACTTGTGACATAAATACATCGGACATAATCAATTGGGAATTATTAAATCGTTGTAAGTTCCTTGCCACTGTTAAGATAAGGTTGATTGTACTCGTATGTCTGAGATGTTTCATAATGTATTGCATATTTAGATAGATGTCTCTACAAACTCAAAAAGATTGCGTATACGACTTGCCCTCAAATATTCCGTTCATTCTCGTTCATTGGGCAGTTGGTACCCTTAAGTTTTTAACATATAACATGCGTCCTAAGTTTTACTATTGTAAATGTCACTATAAATCATTCGATTCTATCAATTGGTTTTGAATAAAACTGACGTTTGCTTTGTTGGGTTTTATCTTTTATAAAATCAGTACGTTTTGTAAATGAACGTTATAGTTCGCACCCACGCGGCTTCCCTCTGCCCACAGCTTGCTACGACTGACAACATGTCTACATATATTTTATTTATTATTTTTTATCGTACACCCAATAAACTATGAACTAACAAATGCTCGCATAAACAACCATATATTTTTACTTCTACGTCAGATATTGTCTCATATGCATACATAAATAACCGACAAACGAGACATACAAAGCGTTACAGCTTAGTACATGTCGGTTTCATTCTGAAATTTCAACTTAGAATATAATACTTGACCCGGCCCGAGGATCGAACCCGGAATCTCTTAGTCACTAGTCGCGCTTGCAAACATTCGACGAACGAGACAGTCAAGTATATACACATAATATGACCGGCAGTCAGATATATACTCGTATATACATAAAATAACCTTATAATCTAAGTGGCTTTTTAATAATAATTTTGAATGAATTATCCTCATACCTAAGTCTTTATCGCCTAAATTTAGTTTTTATAACTAAATATATTCTTGGTGATGAGCTGTACATAAATGAATGGTTATGGACAAGTGAACGATGAATGAGTAGTAAAAAAACTATGAGGCTGTCTAACAGTTTGTGTTCCCAGCGTCGAATTGAGATGATCTCAATGTCAATCTCACTCAAGAGAATCACACGGCACTTCGCGACAGTCGCTGTTGTCTAGAGGAAATAATGTTCGACTTTTGAACAAATACGACATATGTACCACCCTTAAATTAATACAATTTATGTGCCTTATTGGTTGAGTGGTTGCAAAGCACGACTGCTGATCCAAAGGTCCTTAGTTTGAATCCCGACTCGGGTACTATTGGATTTTTCTAACTTAGATTTTCCAGTAGAAATTTGTAGTAGTGGAAGTTAATAAAACCCTTTCCGTTATATATGATTGCAACCCTGTTTAGATTCTTAAATAGTTCCATACAACATTTTTTGCCTTTGAAATCAGTCAATCAAAGCATGCTCAGACGGTAGACAACTGCTTTATTGTGAGACGAACTCCGTCTCTATACAGAACGACTGAGGCGATGATCTACATATCGAATAGAAAAAAAATGTGTGATACAATATTGAAGTATGCTAGACATTCTCGGAAGTGTACATCTCAGTGCAATTCAATTTACACCCGACGATGTAACGAAGACAAAAACCGGACGCTTACAGCCGGCGTAACTGAAGCGTGGCCCCGGAAGGGGTAAATACGTCATTAGTCAGTAAGTGTATTTATGTGCGTCGCAAAAACTTGACAAAACTGTTTCATATGGATGTAAGCCTTGTCATAGTAGCTTAGTGGTGTATATACGAGTAGCAGCATTTCTATTTGGGGATCTGCCGTTTGAGCCCCGACCCGCAATTTTCAGCTTTGTAAAATAAAGCGCATTTTTGAGATTAGATATTCTCTGTTACGGTGAAGTAAAACATTATGAGACGGTCTACGTACTTGCTCGCTCTCCATAATATTGTTTCACGGCTGTCAAGTCTTACTGAAAGCCTCACTGACTGACTTACGCTCCAATGTCTGCAGATTATGATATTCCACTATAAGGGCAGTCATGTCCAGCAATAGAATAATAAAAGGGTGGATATACTCGTAGTTATGTACGTAATGAGTGCTTACAGCAGTTAATTTATTTCACGGCCACTTATCATTACCGATTAATAATTGACAGCGAACAATATCTTAACCGCTTTTTTCTCAGCTTTACTAAAGGTCGCTGATTTAATGCGCTAACTCTTTATCCTTTGGCATGTTTCTATAAATGTATTTATTTTTTATGGAAAAACATTATATGACAGGCTGTAATACTTAATGCTTAATGTTATGTGTATGCTTAAAATCAGACTTGGGTTTTAAAGTAAGATATATGTATATGTGTTGTATTTTGGTAAAATTATTTTACATCACATCATTATCAGTATTTCTTAGTCTACTGTTGGGCCTAGACGTGCTCTAATGAGCGCGACCGCGCAATTATATAAAAGGATTCTGTCCACAATCCCTACGCTGGACATGCGTTATTAATATGTAGTTGAATTTGTCAAGACTTTGTTCTGTATTACAGTAAGTTAAAACAACACAATTATATTTGTAGAATAATTTATGGTCGTTCCAAATTACTTATATAGTTTGATTCGTTGTTACGTAATTTTTATACATATTTTGAAAATATTTTTAAACAATTATTTAAGTATTAATTTTGACGTCCAACCTTTTTCTGAAATTTATAGTTTCTTCGTCGCTCTCCTCTATTATAAGTTGTCGTCCTTGTCTATTATAAGTTAAAATTACGAATATATACCGCTAACCATCATGATAAATGAATGAAAATTTGTAGGAATGTGCTGTGGAGTCGACTCTATGAGAGAGCAGTCGCTACTGCACCCGCGACCTTGAGGTACTTTTTATAAATGTTTTTTGCATGTATTAAGCTCCAACAATGGAAGCTAATTCGTTTTGAAAAATTTTAAAGCCTTGAATTATCCATGCCTGCCTCGTTGGTCGAGCGGTTGCAAGCGCTACTGCCGAACCGGAGGTCCGGCGTTCAAATTCCGGGACGGGTACTATTGGATTTTTTAATTTAGAATTTCTAGTAGTGACTCGGTTTCTGGATTTTTCCCGGTGTATGGCAATAGGCTCACCATCTATTCCATGGGACTTAAGCGTAACTGGTGAAACGTGGGGGTATACTACACCCCTCTGCCTACTCCTTCGGGGATTACAGGTGTGATGTTACATACGTTAATTGTCAATCCATTTTAATTAAATGGTTTAAATTACCTATTTATTTTTTATTTTTTTTATAATTATATTTGTAAATTAAAAATAGTACATTTTCCTAAAAAATGTGTGTAAAAATTTGTTAAACATGGTATGCATTGTTTTTCCGATTATACACAGCAAATATAAGTCAAAGTATTACCAACTTTCAGGATTAAAGCAGTACGCTATTTGTCGTTTTTTCTTAGAGACAAATCACTGCTGTTTCCCGGCAGAACAATTGCTGCAACTGCAGCAGAGTTCCCAAAAGAGTAGTCTAGATATTAGTCCTACTATTTCCAAAAATAATGATTTTTTTTATTAACGTAAAATTCTGCAGATGATATTATACCGCTAGATAAATTAAAATATATTTTTAATTATACATTCTGAAAGCTCTATTTAAAAAGATGTATGAGTAGTTATTATTCTTCATGAAATGTGTTTCAGTTTAAAAACTAAAAGAATAATAAAATGTAATCATAAACCGTAATATATAAAAAACAATGCAGGTGAAAGTAATGTAATACGCATAAAATATGTATTTCTATTTCGATTTTCAAAACATCGAACTATGAAGGCACAAATTTTGTAGCTGTATACCAAGTTCCCGAAGCTTAAAAATATATTTTCCTTTCAATCGTACATTTTCTGTCGCCGGTAATATTATTTTAATTAACCATCTGAAATACTTCAACATTTTCTATATTATGAAATATCAATACTTACACGTAGGCCTTGCTCTCCTGGAGTCTGACGAGGATTTTCTTGAAGATTTCATACGCGATTTTGGAGTATTGGGTGGAGACTGCTAGGAGATCGGGCTGGTAAGCGATTTCCTTCTGTATGTCCTCGTTGGTGGGGTCGGTGATGATATTATGCTTCTTCTTCATACGCTCTAACGCGCGGTTGGGTTTGACCGGCGATGGCGCGGCAACCGGCGGCTCAACGTCTCTGGTGCAAACGTTACACATGGTGGTACTCTGTTGCGGTGTTACGTACGGACAGACACACGACGGGTTTAAGACTGAGAGCGACCGCGATCTCGAATTTAAGTCGACTAAATCGTATCCCCACCACTGACTCCGATAAGCCTGCGCCGGCGTCATACAGATACGCTGCGCCCGGGCTGGCGCTACCACTGAAATGTTTCGTCTTCTACTCACTTGCGTCGGCCGTTACAGAGAACTTGGGTTACATTTTCACGAACTTGAATTTTAGGCGAATGTGTTACAATCCCCCCTCTCCCTAACACACTCTTTAGAATGAAACGAAACCAGAGCGTTCTCATCTTGTTTCATTCACGTCTCTTCTTATTTCACAGTTGAATGGATATTAGTGATGGATAAAATATAGTCACAACAAATGTATTTGTTATGTTTTTGTACGATTTAAATTTATTGGACACCACTAAGTTCTCAGAATGAGAAAGTTTTAGGCCACAGTCTGCCAACCTGGCCGAGTGCGGGTTGGCATACTTCACACATATTAAAGATTGTTGTGGACAATTCTAAGGTATACAGGTTTTCTCACGAAGTTCACCACGTCATCACAACAACCGATATCTATTTTTAAATCTTGGATTTTTTGTAATGAATATCCTAGGTATTGTTAACAGGTGCGGATAGTATCAGGATTTAAAACCAAGACCAACGGAATAAGAGACTGAATTTTAAACCACTAGGCTATCACTGCTTTTCAACCGAAATATTAAATATGTTTTTTTTTTGTTCAGCTATGCAGTATTATGAAGAGTTCATGGAATAAAACATATTGCTAGTACTTAATACATATTTTCATATTGCATAACACAGAGTTAATGGAGGAGCTAGTGAGGCTGACTCTCTACTCTGTATGAGTTCTCATAAACTTTATACGCCACTGTTTTGTTTGTCTATAAACTTGTAAATCTATAACGTAAGAAGTATTTATGATTAGACAGGCCTGTTTTTTAATTTACCATGCGATTCATATTTCACAGTAATAATATAATGGACATATCACGTGACTACTAAGTCCTAAAATCATCACAAAATATTTGTCCTGGGTGAGAATCAAATCTACAGTCTACCGTCCGCAGTCTTCATCGTTAACTGTTGAATTACAGTATTGTGAGTAATGTTGTCTAAAGTGGAATAAATGAATAGCCCGCCTCTTGGATACTGTGACCATTAATGAAAGAAAAATGTATCTATTACATTAGCTATTATGAATTATATCTTTTAACCCTTACGTACTCTATTGTTAGTTGACCTCAATTATATCCGTATCATGCAGCATCTAACATGTAACATAAAAATCACTGTCATGTGAGCAATTTCGGTAAAAAGGATGACTCTTAATATATGTACAATTGTTTCATTTCAAATCTTCTTATCTTTAATACGCAGATACCTAAAGACAAAGCCTTACATATAATACATTATCTGAGGATCAAAGGAGGAAGTCGTTGCAACGGTTTATAATAGTCAATAAACAGTAAATATAATGTGTTTTAATGTGCCCTTATATTGCGCTGTTATCATTTAAAACATTGTTTAATACGTTGGGACTATCTGCATTAAAATCCAAACTTTTATTAAATTTTAAGACAGCTACGATACACATGAACAAGTAATAAACATTATTATATTGGCATTAATTATTGCTTTCATAGTCTTTATACACCCCATAGTTGCGATAAACCGAGAGAAACAGTCGAAGAAAAACTCTAGGCGCACTCTTTGATGAGACGTGAACGTTGCATTACATTAAAAGTGTGACTTCGTCGGGAGAATGACCACACAGGAGAGAGTTGGTCGTATGTGTACATATTAGGGCATTTTCTCCAGGCATCGTTAATTATTTGTCTACTTAATACAAAGAAAGGAGTATAACAAAACCGGCAAAAGTCAACCACACCCACGTCTTTATAATTTAGATAATGTTTTATTAAGTAAAATATTCCATACAAGGCATTTGTACCAACACACGGAATGACTTAGTTCAAACCATCCCAAAGATATAAAACAATGAGAATTATGTGGCAAATTAAAAATGCAATGTTGAAATGGCTATAAGTGAATCATCTACATTTGAGCATTACGTTATTTTTGTGTCCTGAAATATACTCAACGTCTTGCCGAGGCGATAGGGGGCGTGTAGGCTGTTGTCTAACAAATCTCAACATCAGGCGAAATCGCGGCTAAACTCAAGCCTATTATTTATTTAAAAAAATATTTACGGCCGCCTACTTAATACTCTTTCTGAGACCTAAGACTTTTCGACTTTTATAGCACACTTTTAATTTATTACTAGTTCGGACAGCGAAATGCAAGAAAATAGTCCAAGATATAAATAACTTGTGCAGATTACAGGACTCAGACAATATTTCGCAACATAGTTATCTGTACCACCTTATAACAAACAGAAATGAGTCATACGTATCGTCCCCTTAATATGTTTATTTTGTTATCTTGGATATGTTTTATTTTTTTATTATCACAGACAGACACTCCCAATTCCGAGATTGTACACCTCCTATCTTTTTATACCTATAAGTCCAGTCCGGCTAATATCACTGAGACAATATGCCTTTTCTGCAATACGCCGCGCTTTTCTGCGTCCACCGAAGGGATTTTCTACTAATTGAGTTCAGGTATTGTGGGGTTCTCTGAAAAAATAATTTAAAATCACCTAATAGTGAGTTGTAACCCGTGGCAAATGTATAGGTTGGCAATATGTATAAATATTGTATATTGTAAAAAATATGCGAAATAAACATTGGCAAATATAGATCGGAA
>DWFV01000224.1:0-16218 GCA_018246775.1 Parelbella machaon machaon
TCACGATGTTTTCCTTCACCGTTAGCAAGTGATATTTAAACTTAAAACGCACTTTTTTATAAAGAGGTGCGCGCCATGGATTTGAACCTAGCACCCCCGGAGTGAGAGGCTGAATTCTTAACCACTAGGTTATCACTGCTTATAAATACATGTACCAATGTATAATAATATTTTACACGTATGTACTCGAATGTACGTATGTACGAGTATATGATTTCATACGAAAGTGTGTACGTCGTTGAGAATGTATATCACAGATTTTCCTGCATGTTATAACTATTTAATTCCATTATGAAGGTTCTGGAAGAAGATTTTCGTACGGCTTACGTATCAGGGCGACAATCCTGTGGTGCAGCTACTGAACTCGGCCAATGACAAGGAGCCCTTCCAAGAGCTACCGTTGCAGGCCTGCTACTCAGTATCCGAGGTGGGAGCGCAACAGTTCGATCAGTTCGGCAAGATTTTCACAGTAAAGCTGCAATACGTGTTCTACAAGGAACGACCTGGAGTAAGGTATGATATTAATACAATGTGCTCTGCGCTATGATGTTGACGTTGTGGGTGTGGAATGAATTTTATTCTAAAACTTTTTTACAAAAATTACGTCTATTTAACCTGGATCTATTTAACCTGGCAAAATCGTCTTCGAGTTTTTTTAATTTATACATACTTCCGTATCGGTGTTCATTATTAGATTTACAGATAAAAACTGTTCGTCCAGCCAGAACTAAATGGAACTAAAAAAAATTATACAGACCAGGGCAGGTGACGAAGGCAGAGCGTATCACGAATAAGCTGTCGCAGTTCGCCGCCTACGCTATTCAAGGCGATTACCAGGGCGTCAAAGAGTTCGGGAGCGATTTACGTAAATTAGGACTTCCGGTCGAGCACGCGCCACAAGTAATAATAATTGATTTATTTGATTACTTTACGATGCTTAAATCTATTACTAGTATTTAATATTTTTATTTTGTAGTTCAATGTCTCGAAAATTTATAGCAAACTAACTAACTTTTAATAGAATTGTACAAAATAATTCAATCCCTTATTATGAGGTTGTGTATTTGTAGGTATCCCAGCTTTTCAAGGTGGGCTCGCTGAATTACGAAGATGTGAAGCAATTTTCGATGTGCGTGGAAGAGGCGCTCTTCCGGCTCGCCGCGCACCGCGACCGCGCGCTCACGTATAAGATGGAAGAGGTGATATTGTGTTTCATGTAATAAACATAACATCACGTCCACATTTTTCCGAATTAAATAATTATATTCTTTAGAATATATTGTGACTTTGTATTTAACAAACAAGATCATAGAGATGTTAGCTTCTGTCCGTGAAATAATTGCCTTTATTATTTAGGTGGAAAAACCTTCAAAACGTACACTAGTAGCCTGAGTGATACCTACAATTTAGGAATCTCTGACTTAAGTTAAAAAATCCGTTTTGCACGACCCGGAATTCGAACACTCGCTTCTTATTCAAGAGTCGCGCTTGTAACCACTAGGCCAAAGAGAAAGTCAGCACAAGTCATTAGTAACAGCCTTGATTAACGTTGTTATGTTTGTTAAACAGGTGCAAATAACGGCTGTGGACGAGCTGTACGTGGAGCAGGATGCGGAGGGCTCCGTCACCAAGCAGATAGCGCGCGTTCGTGTCTTCTTCCTCGGTTTTCTCAGCGGTGAGTTATATGAGCGGTAATTTAGGTAACTCTAAGCCTATAAACCTAACCTACCTAACCTTCCTTAACATGTCACTCGTTTATTGCCCTGGCGACCTGTTATAAGTACTTGTGGGTCAAATCTAAGCTTAAGCTGCATTGAATCATAACTGAAGTTACATCAGTTTAACAATTTCCTCACGTACCAATCATTAAACACAGGCATGCCGGACGTGGAGCTGGGGGTGAACGATTTGCGCCGGCAGGGGCGCGAGGTGGTGGGGCGTCACGACATCATCCCCGTTGCCACCGAGGAGTGGATTCGCGTCGAAAACGCAGAGTTCCACACTTGTGTCCAGCCGGAAGCGTTCAACGAATCACAAATAATCAAGTAGTTACTATTTTCACTTTATAAATTCATTTTTCATAGCCAAGTTTACAACAACAACAGACTATCTCAGTCCACTGCTGGACGTAGGCCTCCCCCAATGAGCGCCATCACGCTCTGTCCCCGGCTTGTCGCATCCAACTTCTGCCTGCAGCCTTTTGCCTGTTGTTGTGTGCCTCTAGGATAGTCTAAAAAAACTAAGAGTATACATATACCAATTTGGTCACGTTAATACCATCTAGAGGCGGTAGTTCTGGTGAATGGAGGGTAGTTATATAAAAATATGACGTATGCAGGTTCAAGCCGCCGGATGCGTGCTACATCGAGCTGATGCGGTTCCGCGTGCGACCGCCGCGGAATCGCGAGCTGCCTCTGCAGCTCAAGGCCGTCTGGTGCGTCACTGGGAACAAGGTGAGTGTACGCGTCTTCACGACTTTCCCCTAAAAGAGTATCCCAAGTATTCATCCTAATGAACAATAGACAATTTTAATAAAGTTGTTGATGCAATTCAAAATTACGCTATTCTACATTACTCATACGCCAGTACAAACCTTAACGACTACATTTGCCTTATTGTAATACCAGCACACGTCAATACTTCACACATACACACACACTATCAGCCAGTCATTGTCCACTGCTGGACATAGGCCTCTCCAATGGCATGCCACTGAGCTCGATCTTCTGTCAATACTTCGGTTTCTCATATATGTATTTATGTTCATTAGTGTTAGTTTATTTTCAACATTTTATATATAACTTGGAGTACGGTAAGAATATCAGTGTAAAAGGGTTCATCGTACATGCAGTGCAGATGCAGTTTTCTTTTGTAGTGATTGGTGTTTATGCAGTCTTCCTTTTGTACTGATTTGGTCTGTTGTTGATACGGGCGTGTGTCAATAGGTGGAGTTACGAGCGGACGCGCTGGTGCCAGGATTCGCGTCTCGCGCGCTGGGCCAGGTGCCGTGCGAGGACGTCGCTATCCGCTTCCCCATTCCCGAGTGCTGGATTTATCTTTTCCGTGTCGAAAAACACTTCCGCTACGGTTCCGTCAAGTCCGCGCACAGGTACAGATGTGCGAATTTTACGTACTTTCTAATACCACCCATATTGCATATCCCATCAGCATAAGTACAATATATATCTTATTACTAATTTCTACAGTTATTTTTCCTATTTTTTATTGCTTTTCAAACATATAGGTGTCATGTGGTAATGTATATAATAGGAATTCCAGCGTGAAGATTATGAATAGAAACCTGTCAGGCTTTTGTTCAACTGTTGAGTTAGACAGGCGGATGATGATGGAACACAAAAATAACCAGCTGTAACACATTTATCCCAAATCTTGGAACGTAGAAGGAATAACATCATCATTTAACATTCAAGTGGCAGGTCGTAACTTTTTTACATGCAACTACTGGACTTTCCCCAAAACAAACTCTTAAGAAGCCTTAAGTTGGTCTGGCATATAATACACTACAAAAGCAGTATAAAAATTACAGTAAAATCATAATTTCTGGCTCGCCTACTATGGTGTGTACAAATGTGTTTTATTTTTTTCTTTTAAAATAAGAAGTCCATAGAATCCAATAATAAAATTATAAATATACGAATGTGCAGATATATATTTCTTCAACTAAATTAAAACGAAAAGTTTCTCGACTTCAAGATACCCTTTCACCGTTAACCCTTGACCTTAAAGAATATAAAATGCAGTTCAACTTTAAAATTCCACCTAACGTTTTGCGTAGCACTTAATGAGTTCCATTCAGGTGTGTTTCAAAACACTACAAAATTCAAATAAGGGTGCCAGTGCTATCTGATTACAGGGGTGACAAACAAAAGAGCCTATGAAGTATTTCATTGTAAAAGATAAAATAAAAAATTATTCATTTAAAAAGAAATTATGATAGATTGTCTTGTAAACTTCTGTACACCGATGTCTTTTTGGATAAAAATAGTATTTTCCAGAATGTGCAATAAAAAGTGTACTTGACACGAGTTGAACACGAGTATTTATTCTGTGTCTTCGAATGTGATGTACGTTTGAGACGATATCGATGTTATTGTGTGTCTGGAGTTTCATATATGTGGTTTATCAAATGTGTGGTTATCGTAGAACTCGCTTTCTCTAGTTCACCTTTGCCAAAATGAAGTTGTATCGATATATTATTATTATTGTTACTTTGTCTACACAAAGCTGTATCGATCCAGGAACTAAAACAACTGTTATCTCATATGCTGATTTGGTAATTAAAATCGTGCCCATGCAGGGTAATACCTGAGTATATGAAGCCGCAGTAGCTCGCCGATATCTACACGAGATTAGAGACCTTGTGATGAGATCTTTTTTTATGTAGAAATAGGCTCGCGTATGGCTACAATCCCACTCGATGCAAATCGAGATGCAGCCTAGGGTGTACCACGCTCGTCTAGAAAGTGCCTATTGGTGCCCAAAGTCCACCTCAATCGATTGATCGAGGTTACCTTCAACAGAAGGGTCAGAGCAAAACATATGCCACGAAAACGTTCTAGGTAGTTTAAATTGCTGTCAAAGAGATTCAGAGTCAGTCAGAGTATTCCACGGAAGCTTGTCTGTATCAGTGTAGAGACGTTTAAGGCATTTGCCTTAAACGTCTCTACAATGCTAGTATATCAAATAAAGAAATAAGTTTGCCTTTTTTGTAAGAAATCTTTTTATTTTGTTAAAAATAATTGCTAAAGATATAAAAATATCGTTAAAAATATCGTTGGTCGATTGGTTGCAAGCGCGACTGCCGATCGGGAGGTCATGAGTTCAAATCCCGGGTCGGGTGCTGTTAGATTTTTCTGATTTAGAATTTCTAGTAGTAACTCGGAGTTTGGATTTGTGCCTGGTGTAACTGGTGAACCGTGGGAGTGTACTACACTCCTCTGCCTTCCTCTTCGGGGATTACAGGCGTGATTGTACGTTTAAACAAAATTGATAAATCAACGCCAGTTACAATTAACGATACGGTTATTGCAAATCTTGATGTCCTAACTACTACACGTTACAGAAGGTTATTTTATCAAAAAGGTATTGAAACGCATGTGTTAGATGCAAGTTTTTAAACGATTGGTTATTTATTTGGTTGCCTCGACATTGTGAAAACACTTTTTATTGATGTAAATTATATTAATTCTGTATACTATCTGGATATTTTTTCAACAGCAATACTATAGTACAAATGGCAACCCTCTGTTTACTAAATATTTGAACAATAAGGTTTTTAAACATCAAATATCAATACAGCAGACGCAACATAGGTACTGTGATCAGAAGTGATAATTGTATGTGCCTTTAGGCGTACGGGCAAGATCAAGGGTATCGAACGGTTCCTTGGCGCCGTAGACACTCTGCAGGAGTCGCTCATAGAGGTGACGTCGGGACAGGCCAAATACGAGCATCAGCACCGCGCCATCGTCTGGCGCATGCCGCGTCTGCCCAAGGAGGGCCAGGGTATGACTTACAGCACACTTATCAGCACACAATTTACAAATCACATTGTGCGACTCGACTGGAATAATTTCTCGGCAAGATCATATATGCCTTTTTGGGTTTGGTGATACCAAAGCCGGTTTACTTAGGGGTTGGCAGATTTATAAACGGTATTAATTGTGCTACACTACAAAACAAATGACCAATAAAAATGTGTTTGTTCTGTAGGCGCGTACACGACACACAACTTGGTGTGCCGCATGGCGCTGACGTCGTACGACCAGATCCCCGAGGAGCTGGCGCGCTGGGCGTACGTGGAGTTCACGATGCCAGCGGCTCAGGTGTCGCACACCACTGTGCGTTCCGTCTCGCTGCAAGGACACGACGCGGACCCGCCAGAAAAGTACGTGCGGTACCTCGCCCGCCACGAGTACACGTAAGTGTCTACCATATCTGCTTATTCCTTAACTCCTTCCTCGACGGTGATTCGGATAAAATAGTCAATGTTTGTGTTCGTACCAAGTGCTTTTTTTAATTAATAATTATCAGTTCAGTTTGTGAAAAGAATTGCCGTATCAGACTCCAGGTCTTAGTGTAATCTTGCACGGATACAGGTTGATAAGGTTAGTAGCCGAGGTGTATCATGGTGGCTGGGTTGCAGCTAATGTGTGATGTGGCTGATGTTTTGTTGGGACCCTATGAAAATTATTGTGTTGTTGACGCAGTGTGGGCATCGAACGCACGTCAGGGCAGGCGGCGCCTGCGTACGCCCTCGCTACCGAACGGCCCGCAGCGCCCGCCGCGCCCCCAGCACCCGCCGCTCCACGCCCGCCTTCTTCTGACTCCGACTCCGACTAATTACGCTCTACCTGCGCCACCAGCAGCGGGGAATTCTGACATCTAGGACGAGCGTCTATTTACTCAGCAATAACATACATAGATATTACAGTCTACATGTTTGTAAATCGTAATTTATAGTATGGCTCCAATAGTGTACCATGACTAAGACTTCCCCACCACGTAACTCTTTTCCGGTGGTACATTAATGTAATATTCCGTTTTCTAATGACAATACTAGATTAATCGATGCTAAAAACGAGTGATAAATGTCAGATAATTTTTACGTCGACCAGCGAATGCTTTTACGTTAGACGAGGCACGTAAGCGAGCCGGGCGGATATGTAAATGACTTCAGTCTCCGTTTTATTGGAAAGTAGATTAATTGAATACTAGCTAGAGGTCACTAAGTTATTTACGTTGATAGAATTATCGCTCTAAATTAATGTATAATCACTGTTAAATGCAGAAAAATAATATAAATAATGGTAATGAAATACGTTATATGCTTGTAGCATAATTTAAAAATGGATTCCAAACCCCATTGCGATGTAGTGGCTGCGTACGATTGTAAATACGTTGTAGAGAGATGCATCAGAGAACATATTTTTATCAATTACTCTTGCATAACTGTACGGTACAAATGGAATTATTAGACAAATTATTATATCTCATTTATATAAATATAGATGAATGAAACTCGTGGCTACGTCAGATGCTTATAATGAAGAGGACATTCGTCATGACGACACTCCGCACGTGCTACAGTTGAACATTCGCAAAGGTATTTCGTTCACAATAACTATAAGTGTAGGTGACGTTACTTTGTAGGAACCAGTACGAATGTGTACTTTTAGTTATGTAAGCGGCTCTATAGATGATGTAATCGAATATGTGTTCGAAGAGAGTCGACCTCATTGAAAGTCACAGCCACTCGTGCAAGTGCGTGAGCTTCTACTAAAGCTCTAGCGACGCGTAGTAATATCGTCAGTATGTATATCAATATATGTAGCGAACTTTAACATATGTATATCAATAATTAATATATTGATGTGTATTCGTGTTTACGTGGTTTGTCCCCCAACTACCAATAGTGTAGGTTCTTAGGAATCATGGTGCAAATTGATTGCTTGTATAAATTTTCCTCTAACGTCAGTGTCACGTCTGTTTATCATGGATCTCATATTGTGCATAATAAAGTTATGATTTAAATGGTTTTATTGGAACACAGCTGTTTAAGTATATTCATTGTGAAACAATATTTAAACTTTTTGCTATTGTTTTATTAAGATTTTAGGTTCGATAAATACCTACCTCTTGACGAACGTAATACGGCTAGGGAATAGCAATAAGTGAGTCGAGACTCGAAGGGGTTCTAGGTTTTCACAAAACCATGCACTCAGCGCCATACAACAGAGTCCGCTGCAAAGTGACTGACTACGCGACCCTCTTTTACACATCTTCCTTTAAATTTAACTCGTAATAAATAAATGGTTACGCGCTCTTCATAGATGTACCAAGTGAAATTATATAAGTTTGTGCTAAAATGTAACATTTAGCCAAAGATAATACGAAGGACGAACTCACCGTAGACTTCCTACCCCAGTACGGGCCTGCGCCAGGACGCTAGATGGTTCAAGTGGTACGGCCGGGTACCAGCCATTGTGATAAAATGTCCAACTCAGTAGTTGGCATGGTGTAGTGACATATGTGTTAGAAATATAATTGCATTATATGCTCTAATTGATCTACATTCAGTGTATTCTATATTTCTAACGCTACTTTGAGCACAAACTCCTATAAAGTTTATACACAAAGCGGTTCTTTGTGATATCGACTCGACCACTTGTGACAGTTCTAATAATTCATATTTAATATTTAATAATGAATTATACATACAACCGACTTCGAATTGTCATTTTACTATAGAAAATTTAAGAGCTTAGCATTACTGTCAAACGCCGTAACGAAACGTGCACGAAGAGGAAAGCCTGCTGTTGTTGTATTAGCTTCAAGCTATTCAATTGATCGACGACGCGATTTCAGTCTCAACTCAAATTCATTCTTGGTATAACTTATATCATGTTTGTCCCTACTTATATCTAGACATTCTAATATACTCATTGCGTGTAAGTTGTTTACTGTTCATGATAATATCAATGTTTTCTTCTGAACAATACTGATAATCGTTAGAAAATTGACATGTGTAATTTCAGTGACATAATGTATATCGTTACTCTAGGATACGCAAATACCACATAGTTGTAAAAAGCTATATTTAAATACATAGAAGTTATATTGATTGTTGTATTGTACCCGTTTCCTGACGCTGCGCATTACGAGAGGCGTCGAGCCGTCAGTTGCGGCCGGCGGCAGCAGCGCGGGGGCCAGCCTATGTTCTGTTGTCAATAAAAATATATTACCAATATTAATCGTTGTATTATTTATCCCGAACTCAATTTTACAATGCTAAATAATTAACAATATAACGATATAATCATTCTTACATATAATCTTACAAATCCGAAGATTTCTTTAGGGTAGGTATTATGCCGTTAGTTTGCTTTAGCAACTTTTGTTCTTTATAACTATTTAAGGTATGATGTAAGCGCAAATAATAGATCTTTCATGTTCCGTTGATGTTAAAAACCGGTGAACTATTATGTCACAACTATCACAAAAATCCATTAAAAATGTACCTAAGTACGACGTCAACTGTTGGTACTGCATAGAAAAGTTATTCGAAGTTATAAAATTGTTTTATTCTTGTTATAATTTTTTCAAACCTTAAATTATTCCGGTGACAGTCCATGACTAATTTTCATAAATACTTGTTGAACGTTACATTTGCATAAATAGGTACCTACTCGTAAAGAAATTTTAAGCACGGAATTACGTAATAGAGTTATTTAAAGACAGCGTCTCATGAACTAAAATAAGAGCAATAGTCAATACCATATTACCTAAGTCCCTAATACCTACGTTTCTCTTCTTAGACAAGTTGGTCACTGGGTCAGAAGCTATTGGAACAAGTTAATTGATTGATTTAAATTTAGAATGTGAGAATGTACACAAATTATAATTAGTAGGTATATACTATAAAAAATCGATATTATTATTTTCGGGTATAGCAGAATTCGGCTACAGTAGAAGAATCTTTTCTCGATGCAATAATATAAGAATATTCTTGACTGATTTCATAACGCAAGAACGTTCCTTCGTATAGGTACATATTTTACAGAAACGTTTACATCGATCCATGTAAATGATACTTCCAGCAACTGTTAAGCGCAGCATTAGGTACCTACGAGATGACGTACAACCACGACCATTTTAAGCAGATAAATGACTAAAATGTACATAATTCGGCGTGTTCTACATCTTATAATTAGTGTGTCAGTGGTGTCAAAGTGAAATAAAAGTTCTATATGGGGCGAGAAGCAGGGCGCGTGCGCGGCGGGCGCGCAGGCGCGCGGGTCCGCGGGCGCGGGCATGCAGCGCGGCGCGCGGCAGCTCCGTGTCGCCGCTGCGCCGCGCGGCCGCCGCCCGCACGCGCGCTCCGCACGCGCTCCCTCCCTCGAGCTCAGCGACCCGTTAGCGGGCTATAAGTGCATGCTGCTCTCGGTGCGACCACAGTGAATCAGATCGAATTACTTGCAGACTCGGTGGGCCGGCGGGGCTTTATGCACGACCACGGATCGATCTAGTATTTGAGGATCGATTGTGCTATAAGCAGCACCGGCGGAGCCTACCTGTCACCCTACATGACTACGTATGTACCAACGAGGGTCGCTGAATACTCGTGTCCGCTGCTGATGCCCATAAAATTTTTGATGGCAATCAATACCACATTGTTTATGGCAGTAAATGATGGCAGGATTCGAAATTTATATAAACAGGTGACGTAGAGATGGTAACCTAGATTAGTGGCCGTATTTAGTAACCCGAGTTCCTTGAGCTGGATAATATGAACGGTAGATGTAATTGATAAAAAGTTATAACGAAAGCTATTCGTTTTTATTGATGCACGTTTTAAACTAAGTAGCAGTAAATTTAGAACGGTTCAATACTGTAACCGATGAAATGTCACAACATGCACCCTCGCACCCCCTCGAGCCCGCACCCCTGCGCACATTATAAGTAGTCCGTTTGCAGTTAAGTGAACGTTAAACTGTATTACACCCTGTATAATATACAATATATTCACAAGGAGAATGATTATGTTATTTTCTTGTACTTAAATTCCTTACCTGTTTTTTCATTACAAATTTATTCTGTATGTTTTCACTTATTGGAAGAATAGTAACATCATAATAATATACTAAATGCACCTCTTTAAAAGGAAATAACGTTAGCTTTATGGAAATTAGATAAGTAGCAGACAAAGTGTCCCTTGTAACAATTAGACTGACGCATATCAAATCTGGTCATAATATTGACGTACAGAGTTGTTTTGGTAAATTTTGGAGATTATTAAAATGTTTGTCTTTTAATCCTCTTACAAAAAAAAGGCTTTGTTTTTGCATGTAAACGATGTTGTTTTTGTGATTTATAACATCATGAATATTTTAACCTGTAACATATTGTAATGTGAGTAGCTTATTGTTTGCCAATTTCGGCTCCCATTCTGGAGGGCTTTAATCCTGGCGCGAATCTCTTCTTTTATATATATTTTTTAAATTTCTGAATGTAACTCGCGGACACCTTGAAAGAAAGCATCGTGAGTTCATGAATTTGAAACGGGCACACCTTAGATTTCTTTATTGCATTCTTTTAGGTGGGTGAAGTCTGTCTAATATTCTGAGACGCAACCTTTGTTAAAATTTTAACGTTAAAAAGATTGACGATGATGGCTAATGCAGTTACATCCAGATATTTTATGGAAAAATCTACAATCTCCTAATTCATTTGATACTAATTTTTAATCATTTTTTGATTTGTTCCACTGCGAAAATGCAAAGCGTATAAGAAATTGCATCTTTCTAGGAGTAAATGAAACAATTATTTCCGGAAACCCAGTAATCAAGATTAAGTTAGATTTTTGGAATTTTCTATTTTGTAGGTGTCATGCAGATAATTTTATTCGTCATTTAAGTTTAAACTTGAGTGTTTAGTACCTATATCCGGAGTTATAGTGAGGGTGAAAAGGACCTCTATAAAGTTCATGTAAATATTTTCTTGATGCTCTTTTGCTCGAGAGTTTACAAGTTTTATCTATATTTTATCTATTTACAACGCTTTTGGCACATTTCTAAGCTACAATTAATAGGATAAGATTATTAACATAGTATTTGAGCACGAGACATATATGTGGAATTTTGCAATCGGCAGATATAAACGGTGAGGGTCGGGCGCATGGCGGCCAGCGGCCGGCGCCGCGGGCCCGCGCCCATCGCTTCATTTGACCACGACGTCTCCGATGAGGTAATAGATTATCAAGGGTATCGATCCGTCATTCCTTTTGACTTGCTCTCACTGCATTTATTTTATGGGCGTATTCCCGACAAAGGTCACAGCAAACATATTATGGAGATTTAATAAATATGCATGGCAATCAATATGTCTTTAATACTTTGTTTTGTTCAATACTATTGCAGCAAAATTCAGAAAAAATTAACTATTTTTGTACACATTCTATTTATAGAGAATAAACTTACATATACTTATTTCGATTCTTTACGATTTTTTTCTAATTATTCTTCCAGGTTTTCTGCTATTCATTTATTGTTTGAAAACTGGTAACTGGCCAAAGATAATATTTAGTTTTAATTACTTATCATAAATTTAGGTCTGATAAACTGTAGGTTTTCCGAGAAACAAATAATTTTATAAATAACGGGAATAGGTACGACAAATGCCTCACATTCAGCCGTTTTCCTGCATAGTTGATATTGGGCTTTTTATTCTTTTCAGTCAAGTCCAGAGACAAAACAATCTTTTCGTCTGCCTGAAATTCGGGAAGATCCAGCCTGTTCAACAAGCAACGTTGGAACAACAGCTGGGGAATCTCTCACGGACGCCCTCGCTCCACCCGAGCAACGCGCTCGTTCGCACTCCTCCCCCGCCGTGCACGCGCTCAGTAACAATGTGCCAAGCGGCACTTTAGCACCGGTGCCAGCAGCCCCTCGAATTGATATCTCCCGCGCTTCTAGTTCCAGTCATCAAGATTCCCGCGATAGTTCTCCCGAGCTGGCGCTGTTCGCAGGTACTAGTGACGACGCACGGAACCGCCTAGAGCTAGGGTTCCGTGAAGACGGCGCTCTTGAGCTGCGTTCTTCTACGGAGGAACTCGCCTTTCTAGAGGGAGCGCCGGGTGCACCGAGCAGTAGCGGAGAGGCTCGTACGGCGCCTTCCGTTGCACCTCTCTCCAGACGACATTCACGAAAAGATAGTCAAGGTTCGGAAGCGGCATTATTAGGAGTATCTGGAAGAACTAGTCGCCTTTCTAGCGTCGGCTCACAGTGCTCGGCTCATTCGGCGTTATCAGGATTTAGTCATACAAGTCGTGTATCTCGACTTTCCGTTGTTTCTGGTACGTCGCGTTCGCCTTCACCACATAAAATGTTACTGGAAACATCATTTTGCGGACCAAAACCTATAGAGACTGACCCAGAAATATGCGCTGCTGCAGTGGAGGAGCGTCTTTTAGAAATTGCCAAACTAACCAACAGTGGTACATCCCATCAACCAGCTACGACTACGCCTACATCAGCCCCTCCACCGACGCCCATACCTGTAGATGCCCGAGATCATCGTGAGGTACGCACAGAGGCAACTGTAGAAAGCTCAAGATCAAGGTCAGCAAGCGTTAATCGTCTTGATCCAGTGATGCCTCCACCAAGTAAAACGATAACTACTTCAGCTCAAATAACTATAACTCAAGATGAAGATAAGCTACAAAAAGAAACAAAGAATCGAGCGAGAGCTGAAGAGCGCAGAGCACGTTCAAGAGAACGGCGAGAACCATCTCAGCCTGAAGTATATAAAACAAGGAATCAATCAAAGGATATTATTCGCATAAAATTAAAACCCGATAATGAATACGATGATGATGATGACGAGAGTGACCATACCGTCATAGGTGGGGAACCTGCACGTAAACCGGCTTCGTTGGAACTCACAGAAACATGTATCAAGCCCGCACGAATAGTCGAACCGGCATCTCTTAGTCCATTGTCGATACACCGCCGCCAACGTGATAGTCGTACACCATCTCCGGCTGGCGTTCCAGTTTCACGAAAGTCTTCATTTTGTTCGTTATTTAAGTCTCGGGAAACCATAGCATCTCCTGATTCTCCGTCTGAAGCGTTACGTAGAAAAAAAAGTCTGAACGAAGGACGATCACGCAGTAAAAGCCGAGATCGCTCAACAACCCCTAGTTCGGCTGGTAAGGTTAGAGGTTCTGTACTATCGTTATTTAAGACCCCACGAAAAAGCGCTACGTCGCCGTCACCTAGTTCCAGGGATGGATCTCCTGTAGTTCAATCACATCGACAATTTGTGCAACCTACTGTTCCACCTCCACGTGGTGAAAAGCTAAAATATTATGAAGACACTAAGGACGGAATTATTCATATACCTTTACGAACTCCGCCTGATGAAGTGGGTAAGAAAACCGAAACTGAGGAAAAAATTCCTACCCGTGATATTATTCGACCAGCGTCAGCACCCCAGCCTCGTTCTCTTCCTGAACGGCCGTCTTCCGTCACTCCATCGCTTCCTGCAAAGCCCACGCAACGTACTGTTCTGCCAGATGGAAGTATCATTATTCCTTTACATTCACCTACCGAGAAAACTGGGGAATGCACATCGATGTCCAGTGTAGAACCAACTCCAGAGCCGGGACCGAGTATATCTTCAGAAGAGAGAACAACTCTTGAAAGAAGCGTGGACGAAGGATCAGAGGCTAGTTCTACCGAACCACGACAGAGCAAAAGTGTTCTTAACGACGTCGCACCGAAAACGGCTACAGTGGATATAAATGGTTCTTCCGAGCGACCTCGGAAAAAGGAGCGTATTATTTTCACAACTCACGTCGGCAGCAGGGAGCAGGTGTTTAGCACTCAATTTAGTATAACAAAAACACCTAGTGTTACGAGTGAAATTTCTGAATCTATACCCAGTTTTTATGAGAACGAGGATGTTCGATCTCCCGCACCTTTAAAAGATACTCATATAACAACTGCAGATATCAAAGCCGAAGTAGAAAGTGCTCAAGTAATTACGGAGAGTACGGTGGAACCAGATAATGTGTCTGTACCTGGCACCCCGGGAGATGGTGCGCGAGATTCTTCCGAGTCCGAGCCTAGCTCCGAGGCAGCTCCGACGCGCACCGGCAATGACGTCGAGCGACGTGGGCTCGTAGTTCAGGTATATTAGTTTGCTTATCCTATGTAATCATTAAGGAGATTAGACAATTATGATATGAACAACAAGTGGAAAGATATTTAAAACCATCATACTTAAGAAGAACTAATAACTTTCGAATATATTTTCTTTTAAGTTTGCTGTAGGTTACTATAAATTGCGATTAACTTATGTTGTTGATTTTTAGAGCAAATGTTATTTATATTACTCATATTATAAAGAGAGCGTGTCATGTGCGAATAAATAGTTACAGGAAAATAACCTACGACTGAATTGTCCCTTGTAAAGAGGTCTGAGCAATTCTGCGAAAGCACAAAATAACAACTCAGATTATTATTATTTTCCAAATATTGGGCAACAGTTCTTAAACTGATAGGTTATTGTAATATTATTAATGTAGCGATCCGATCCACCTGCACACGGTCTACGGTCCAGATAGTAACTTGCGAGCGAAATAATAGTGAAAACCGCGTAAAAATCTGTTGAATGGTTTTGAAGAATTAAGCGTAGAAATAAGTAGAAATTATGGATGAGCAAGCATCTTCGTTTTATACTTTTAGAGATCAGTCTATATTATATGTATCTAATAGCTACTTAGGTAATTTTTAGGCCCAACGAAGTCGGCTACGGCAGGCAGGTGTTATTACAATAAGTATTAATCGTAACCGCATCTTCTACCTAAGTAAGGTATATTATATAGTGAATTCTTACTACTTGTAAATTGTAAATACTTTCTAATAACTTTGGACTACAGCAAGAGTCGTTCGAAGACGAATTGCCGTACGTACCGACGACGCTGCCGCTGGAGCGGTCTGTGGCGGTGCCGATGGTGCCCGTGCGCGAGCGCGGCGGTGTCCACGTAGCGGGTGTGCAGCGACCGCGAGCCGCGCGCGCCCCTGCCGCGCTGCCGGCAGCACCACGTGCACCTCCCGGCCCGCCCGCGGCACGCGTACCTCCTCCCGAGCCGCCCGCGCCCGCAGAGCGCATCCGCATTCAATTGCCGCGCCGCGCGCGCGCCTCTTCTGCCTCTGCACCGTCCCGCCGCGACCGTCCGCGGACTCGCAGTGGTGGCGATCGTTAGTGTTTTGTACAATATTATTACATGTATGATTTTTGAGCATCTTTCAAACTTTAATGATCGGTGCAGGTAGTCAAGACAAAGAGCAAGTAAGGAGCAGGCACTTTGATAAATGGCTATTGCTTCAAGCGTCAAACATTCCGTTCCCCAAGGCTAGGAATATTCTCCAAGGCTACCGAGGGCAATTTGCATCGTTTATGTCTTTCATATCTACGATCGGGGAATTGTCTAAGCATACGACAAAAGGGAAACTTGATATTCTGCTACTCACTGCCCATGATCCACTTAGAATTATCGTTTAATTAAAAATAATAAAGTATCCATTCCTTATAGTATATTGTAACTGCAGTAGGTGGTGAGGCACGTGTTAAATCCGAGTGGATCGACTTCGAGGAGGTACCAGAGAGGCGGAAGCAACCGAAGCGTATACA
>DWFV01000225.1:0-16215 GCA_018246775.1 Parelbella machaon machaon
ATAGTTTCATTATTTTATTTCCGTGTACTGGTTGTGTTAATTGAATTTACTAAAATGCCTTAAAAGTTACGTTTTGACACACTACATATAGTTACCGTTTTTCCATTCTACTTACTGTTGTTATTTTGTTCTAGCTATAATTGAATAATATATTTCTTCATCCATCATTCTGTAGATTTCTACAGATAAAGGCAGTTTTTATCTGATAGAGTATGGTAATCATCATGCACACCAATCGCAAGTAAGAACATGTAATTACATTGAAGTTTAAATATAGAAACGTTGCTATAATGGACCATTTTATACAATTAAAAGCGTGTCCACAATAGTTACTGCGGCAGTAGTTGCCATGTTTGGCGCGTCCTGTGCGCTGGAATCTTAGAACGCAGTATTTGTTTAATTCTCATGCATTTTGTTTATGGACAGACGTGATGGTATCCACGCAGTGACAATACGCGTGGTACTTAGTAGCGAAGCATTGAACTCGCTTATTTTGTAAAATGTTGTACTGTTTTCAATATTGCAGATAGTTGAATACATGTTTATTTATTTTATTAACTTTATTCCTAGATTTCTTATTAATCCATTTTCCTATTAATTAGTAAAGTTTCCCATTTTGAAAAGACACCCATGTCCAACAGTAGAACGATAAAAGATTTGTTTTTGAAGACTTTGTAAAATTTATTTTCTATTTTTCATACTATTATTCTATTTTTTACATAATTCTATTTTCTATTATTGAATAGATAATAATATACATGGCGGTCGCAGATTGTCTATAAAGTTACTGTTATTATTATATATTTCTAGATATTATAATAACCTGTAATATACATTATTATAAATAAGTTTAAAAACTCGTTCCTTGCCCTATTTTGAGCGACAAAAAATTGCAATCCAAAGGTTTTTGTCAAGCGCATTTTTATAAAGGTATTCTGCTACATAAATTAATAATAATATATCGTTACAAATACATATATGTATTATATGTATATTACATCGTATAATTCGTGCACGATAACTTGACGTCTGCGTCCTATATATTCAGTGTTATTTATTTACTATTAAATCTCCTCTGTTCCGCCGCAACCTCGCTGCCATCAGCGGGAGCTTATGAAGACGGACCTGATATAGGGCCGAACCCAGTCGTGCTATTTTGAAAAACGTACGTAAGTTAAGCCCGGACATATATGTATGTACATGTACATTTTTCATTGATTATATATTGTGCTTTTTTTCTTACTGTGTCAACACGTTGCTGTGACGTCATCATGCAGGTATCAAGTTGTCGGACACGAGTTATATCTGCAACGACTTATATTTAGTCTATCTATACAAATATCTATCTATCTATCTATCTATGACCAACCCACTCTTCAATGTCAATATTCATATCAATATTACACATACATTGTATACGTCGTGTGATCATAACCCGTTGTTCGATTCGACAAAAACTTTGAATTAGTATATTTGTATCTATTTTTTATTTAGTCTCTGCTGGAGGTAGTTGTGAAAAAGTCAGTTTTTAGTTTCGACTACCCACATATAATAATAATGCTTTACATTCAGATTCACGCCCAAATATCGTATTGTGGTTGGCATGGAAACACGCACAAAGAAAAATACACAACCACCTACATTTTGACTTTACTCTTTCAATGTTTTTAGTCTCCCATATATTTTAGTATGATCAGAGACTACATTCTAAAGTGATAATAAAATAAATAAAATCATGTTAAATTTATGACTTTACGGGTAATTAAACTATACCAAAAATAAGTAAAATAGATTAGTGAAAATATATGGTTTCAAATTTTCATCGTCGACTCTTATCGTGCAACTGGTTAGATATGGGTTTCGTCTCAGATCCAGAAAGGTTTGGGCCATACTCTATCACGCTAGCCAAGATCGCAGATATTATGCATTTTTGAAATCATTATGAAGTATTCTAGAATGATTAGGCCTCCTTATGATGGTTTTGTTAATGATTACATGAAATAACTGTCAATGTTTGAAATATAAGTAATTTTCTAATAAGGTATGCGTCAAGATTTAAGCCCAGAACCATGACTCGAAAGTGAACAAACTCTAAATCATAATGACTAGACTATCATAGTTGTATAAAGCTGTAAATATTTTTGTCACCAATTGTTTCATTACAAAATAAATTTTGTGCAGTTATTTACAAAAAATATATCACGTTTAACATTGATACCGTCCGATTTACATTTTATACACGTTAGTATCAAGTTATGAATATTAAAGTGAATTAATTGCATTAGTATGAATATTTAATTCGCTTATAAATTAGACAGCGCTATGTCAATTTATGTTCTAAATTATAATTGTTTAATCGTTAAACATTCAACGTGCAAGCCATTTAATTAAATAAAGAAAAATATCCAATTAAATACCAAAACTAAAACACATTTTGAAAAATTATTAGTACACACACACACACACATACATATATATATATGTGTGTGTGTATATCGTCATGTTAGATCCCTTACGATGTAGATAAGGAGTACAGAGTGTCATATATCTCTATCCTTACAGATGTAATGTGTGAAAAGAGACATTGTAATGGTTCACAATTGTCTTAGCATACAACTTCATTATTATGTACCCGTTCTATTAAGCTCGTGAAAATTAAATTGTCAACAGCGAGTATCTGTTCAAGGGTCGACCTCACCCGGAATTGCCGTATCATAAAAAGTGGTACAAAACAAAAAAAAACTAGTTCATCCAATTCCTTGAAAGGATCATTAAAACTAAACATTTTTGTAACTGCTGTATCAAATTATCATTAATATTAAATATTCATAAGCCGTTCGGTGAAATGATATATTTGTAATTAATATTCTAATTAATATCAACACGACCTTCCAAGGTCAACCTCTTTATATGCTGGCCACTGGACTCTAACCTAACAGCTTCATTGGTTGGTTTGAAATAAGCGTGATAATTCTAAGCAACCAATCATAGTCCTTAGTTTAGTAGATGGTGGTGATCAGAGGTGGAATAATTAGTCGCGAACTAATGTGTAGGAAATTTCTCAAATTATCATGTATACTTTTGACAAGGTTAACTGCTAAGGTTTAAAGACTGCAACTGAGTCCAGTTGGCCCAAGGTGCATTCTAATAAACGGCAGCGCTCTAGATAATTTGTAGTTAGCGGTCAACTAAACAAAAGAGGGCCGCGAACATATTTTTACGCTTTTGACATCCGCAAAACTTGGGCTAGAAGCGTTTCTTTTGTTTGAGATCTATTGCAATAGAGCTTAAAGCGCTTTTTGTCTATATAATAATTTTATTATTTCAATTGTTCTTATATCCTCTAACTAAAGATTGTATTCAAATCGCCTCTATCAGGATTAAGCTGGCTTTTGCATATCTATTTAGTACTTAAACGTGCAAGTATATTCGTATTATCTAAAATTTAAGAACGATGTCTGTATCATAAACAGGTCTGTCATAATATCGACTGTTTCAAATTAAGTTTATAATGACGAGAGTATTAAAAATGAACGTTTAGTAATGTGAAGAGCTGTAGTGAAGCGGCCCCTGTGCCTTCCACGTGGTGTCTATGGGCTTCCATTCAAATTATAGCGGTTTAATAATTTTATTTAGCCGATTCTATCTAGTGTAGACTCGGTGTACGTTTATTGTTCATGAGATGTTCATATTGTCGATAACGTTAGTCTGGTCTTCAATCGGCAACATATTGTCGCAATCAATAAGTTCTGACGCTTCTATGAAATAATACATCTCCGCTTATCACATATAACCTTCTGCGTGTACTTTATTTGTCATGATGATAACCGGGCCTGTGACGGACAGGTATATCGCTTATTTGGAAATAACGCTTGAAATTTTAAAAGTTCTTTGAAGCTGTATGAATTTTACAATTCTTAACATTCTAGTTCAGTATTCACGAGAGTCGTTTGTATTATAAAACATTACCATCAAAATTTAATAGGTACTCTATTATTTCAAACGTGTACCAAAAGGTTACTTAGCTAGCGGACAACATATACTAAAACTTAGTTTCACATATGTAGTTTATGGTATATACTGAGATAATATCATTAAAAATAGTTCATTGCGCTGTCGTCAATGAATTTTTAAAAAGCAATTTTTTTACAAAGGTTGTAAATTTTTTTTAACAAGAATTAATTTACAACGTCTAATGCGAATTCTTCGGCTGTGTTCATCGAGGTTGTGATCATATTACATAAGCGGAAGCGGTTATCTTAAACGGGATAAATAATCTGATAATATAATGTACTGTTAATCTTGTCAAAGAATTAATCAGTATCGTAAGTATCGTCAGCTGAAATTAGGATGAATAAAGCCCTGTTCCAAATGATTATTACAATAGGGTTTCTGGTCATACGACTATTTTAGTCATATTGTTGACGACATCTCTAAAAATGGTAATTCGTTCGAATCGCCCTTCGAAGGATACTATTTAACAGTTCAGCTTGTGGATCCCAATAGCATTATACGGTTCATTTAAAAGGTTGAATTTGCGGACCCGATCTAATTCACACGGGTTACCTACTAAAATCGTTCGCAGTGGCTAATAAATCAGAATGTTAACTATTAATATAATGATAGAATTGTAACTACTGATTTCAATGTTTACGTTTACGTCTCATTGTGGAATGGATGGTGAGCCAACTACTACTACTACTAGAAATTTCAAGATAGAAAAACTCAAAAGTACCAACCCAGGGATCGAGTCCATTTTTACTTTTAAATCTTAATATTACAAAAATCTAGTATTATTAGTAATGTCCAAAGTGTGTCTCTTCTTGGATAAATAATATGCAGTACAAAAATATCGACGTCAACAAGAACTATTGAAGACTAGAAAAGAAATAATAAATTAATGTTTTGCTTGCAGTTGTTATGAAGCCGTAACAAAATTCTAAACAGGAAAGTTTTGTGGGCCACAAGCAAGCTGGACTCGACTTAGAACTTTCTATCACTTTTATGCTTATGACATGGTAGTTATAAGTTTGCTATTTGTAGAATGCTTTATTTTAAAATTTCATCAAAAATACTTTGTACAATAGGTATTGTCTTTTAAAACAAATATTTTAATGAATAAATTTTAAATAAAAGAGAAGGTTTTGTATCTTTGATTTATGTTTTGACTGCTGTAATATTGTATCGAGGCATCACTTTTTATATTTCTATAACAGACGATACTATGTACACGTTGAATTGATTTAAGTATTACCAATTTATGAAAAACAATGTCTAGATAACATTTGTCGATTGTTATTTACTGTAAAGTTGACTTTACAATCCATTCTGACCTTTATCTCATGTTAGTTAATGAGGGTGGAACTTGCATTGTGATGCACTGGGAACCATTTCAGATTTAAATTTTATACTCACACATTCAAGCATATAGCCGCCTAGACTAGAAAGAATGGCATGAACTCATCGCCGCTTTATATTTCTAGTAATGCTCTAGAAATAGAATTTCAACGGAACGGATGAACTTATAATAACAAACATTTTTCTCATTATATTTATGAATGAAACAATTCATTCAATCACAAAACCGTTCAGATAAATAAAAGCATCCTTTTAAAGTGGGGAGCTTTTAAAATACCAACACCTTTATCTGTGCGTCTATTTATAATCCAATCTGGGACTCCCTTTCAGCGTTCTAGCAACAGCTGTTCATACATAAATATTTACCTATTTCTGAAATACCAATTAAAATTTTGAATGAAATAGGCGGCTCACTTGTGTTTTAATTTCGCATTCGTATGGAAAAAAGTATATTATTAAAAAAAAAAAAACAAAATTTTAAAGAAATGACTTGATCTGCTGCACTTAGTAAGACTTAATTTGCTGCACTTAAAGTTAAGTATATATAATTGTAATTATAAATTTAATAATTAGGTAAGTATATATTCTTTAACGAAAATTACGGTTATGTAATCGAATCTTAGAGTTCCAACTTTAAAATACCAGTAAACAGACTTACTTATTATATAAGCTTAAGTTTCTCCGTAATCTTCTCACAAGTTAGCGTAAGTTTAAAATATATTGAACACGAAGCTACGTAACTGTGCGCTTATAAACGTCTATTTCGAATATGATATTAATAGATTCGTCTAGACATGTTCTAAAACATATTCTGTTTCAGAACGCACGACTCAGATTATAGGATAACACCTTCGGTTAGCTTGTGAACGGCGCCGGTATCCTCTAAATAAATTCAAGATATTTCATTTAAAATGCACTGTATCCATACAATTATAGACATATGTAGGTTTTGTGAACGTTTTATTACGTTTATTTATTTATCTACTTAATTGAATATCTACATAATGAGCACTGGTTTAGACAAAATATTATAGAATTTGATTGCCTCGTTGGTCGAGTGGTTGCAAGCGCGACTGCCGATCGGGAGGTCTTGGGTTCAAATCCCAGGTCGGGTACCATTGGATTTTTCTAATTTAGAATTCGTAGCAGTGACTCGGAGTCTGGAATTGTGCCCGGTGTATGGCAATAGGTTCACCGATCACCGTTCACCGATTCCATGGGACTTAAACGTAACTGATGGATCGTGGGAGTGTACTACAATCCTCTGCCTACCCCTTCGGGGATTACAGGCGTGATGTTACGTTTACTATAGAAATTTAAAATATCAGCTAAGTCTCATTACAATTTTATGTGTAAACAGCATGCGAATCCAAAGAGCGAGTTATGAACACAAATACATACAAACAAGTGGAAAGTAGTAATAACATGAATGATTTGAAACCAACAAAGTTTAGTTATTATTATTATATTGTCGTGCCAGGTTATTTAAAGGATCGGCAAAGTGCAACGAGTGCCAATTACTACGCTTAGGAACTTGATGTGCTTCTTCTACATACATCAGTGTCTTCATACAAATTTGTTTGTAGTAACCGGTATTGTATTTTATATACTTAGATTTTTTCTTCTATCTGGTTTAATGCATAGTATTTCGACAAAGATAAATTTATGTCTCACTTGCCAAAACAGCACTCGATCAAATTAACGTTCTAAAAATCGGCACCTTTTTTTTAATTCGCCTTTCCATTAAAAATCGCTCACCGCTCCCGCTTGTAATGTGATCACATCACATTGGGAAGCTAAGAACATGAGCATAAATTACATAAGGTTGAACGACCAATTAGCTTAATTACTTGACAGTTTTGTAGTAATGAAATGTTGGAATTAATTTGATATTTCATCTGAACAAATTTATTTTGCCTCATTTTTTTCTTAAAATAATTGACAAGTGTTGAGTGATGAATTGTTACCTACAATATTTTAAGTTCACTCTATATCACTTTGTCTTGAAATATTTATCATATGTGAAGAGAGCTGCTGTTGATATTTGTGGTTGTTAGAAGGTTGTTTATTAATAAAGTAGCTTTAGTATAAGGCAATATAGGGTTACAGAATCAGGATTATCAAATAAAATATTTTGTGACCTCGACAAAGTTGCTAGCATCATACGAGTTTGCGAAGCCGACAACTATTGCTTAAATTATTTTATAATATAGGTATTTCAGTTAGCAAGCAGATTTTTCCGTAATATGAAAATAAATGAACATCATGCCTATATTCGCTGAAGGTGTGGGCAGAGAACTGTAGTACACTTCCACTATTTATTAGTTATGTACTTTTACATTCCACTATAGACGAGGTGGTGCGCCTATTGCCTTTAAGCAATTCCTATTAGATTTCAAATTAAAAAAATAAATAACCGACCATGGTATCGAATCCTAAACCTTTTGATCAGCAGTCGCTCGTGCCTACTAATATTTACTTATTAGTTATAATTCTAGTGTACTAAGTCATGCTGAGAGAAACCTTTGTTCAACTGCAATTATTTATTTATTCACCAATGTTAATACAAAGCTCGCGGTTCTATGTTTCTGTCTAAACTCTTAGAATATTGATTCATATGTGTAGTTAATTAAATATCGGAAAAATAACATCTTATCTGCTTCTGTCCGCAAAATCAAAAATGTACAAATTCCCCGCCGATGTAAGTTCAAAACCGTTCTTGTTAGGGCTATAAACTATTCAGTACATTCAAACCGTGGGCCAAATTGCACCGGGAACGACCAAAATACAAGCTTAGATATTCTTAATTTAGACGGCAAAATAATTTTGCTCTTATTTCGACTTTACAGCGTCGCGTTTTACTCGAGAATTCCATTAAAATCCAATTTGCACTTTACTCTGCCCACATTAGGGTTAAAATTTAGTTTTGCGTTTGGTGCATTCGTCGTCACAGTGGAGGAGAAAAAAAAGGGGGGCTTTCAGACCATACTCAGAGTGTAATGGGTTACAGAATACGCGGTACGTAAAATATTAATTCGTGTTATGATTTTAATACAACGTTTCGCCACCTGTCTTATAAATAAAAAATTTAAATATTGTTGAGGGAAAATCATCTTAAGAATATATGTATGTAGCTAGCCTTCTGTGGTTGAACGATGTAGTATTTAAATATACTTTTATACATCTATGCAAGTATTCTAATATTAGTTGTTAGAATATTAAATATCTCATGTTTAATTCACACCTCGCCTCCCTCGGACGTTTGGGGTTTTATTATTTTACACATATATATGATTTGAAGAAGTTAGACCAGTTTTTAAATTCAAATATAATTCGTTGCAATGGTGTAGGGTTGAAGGGAAGCATTGCAATAAAATTTCACATCACGATCTGTTATAGTATTCACTAAGGCGTGTTAAGTACGCCAACATGGTCATTTTTAGGGTGCTAAGCTATGGCCTTAACCGTTTTAAGTCTAAAACGATACCGTGCCCAAGAGGGACATTAAAATCATAGAAGAAAGAAGCGTCGTATCTTAAAACATTATAATGTGTTTGTGGAATGACGGGAATACAAAATTAACCGGCGGCGCATTCTGAATGTTTTATTCTAAGTCCTCGCAGCGCTGCGGACAAATTTAGCGAGAGACGACGAAAAATGGACAGAGCGAAAATCAGACATTTGCACCCTTTTTTAAGGTAAGCCCTGTGTACATCGAGAATTAAAATCGGCATAAGGTAAATGCCACTGCACTATTTTCGCACACAATTTGTATTTATTTTGCTCGCGTTTTACACTTATTTTGCACTTCCAAATGCGTTTCGTCCGAAAAGTGTGGGGTTTTTCGGACGCTGGATTTTATTCTGTTCTAAACTACCCCCTTTGTATGCTTATACGGATGTGTGTTGGTTTATTGGTAGTTTGTGGTGTTCAAAAATGGGAAGGAAAAAAGCGAAAAATTTTCTTGAAAAATAAAAACTTCATTAACAAGAGTTCTAGCCCAGTTGAAGCAAAAATGAAAATAGTCCGATTATAGTTCAACTGATTTCTGATGAAAATTTTTTGCTATTTACTTCAAGAGCCGAGATTTCTTTAGAGCCGATGAAATTCGAATTGTTATGTCTAGTTTCCCTGAGTCTTACACAAGGTTTCATATACAGATGTAATAAGTTATGTACGTTTGTATGGAATATATGACATATTTCATAATATTTCACCAACAATATTACTAATCTACATTTCATAATACTTTCAGTACCCGTCCAGCCGTGAATGATCGCGATATACCAACACATATGTACGAATGATTCATAGATAAAATATTCACATCATAAAATATGAAATACAAGAGTCTGTTAAACAGATGCTAAAAATATTGCGTTTTTCATATTAGTTGTAGGAAGCGGTCGCGTCAGGATGGTCCTGACGCGTCGGCGTATTGTAAATAATCTGAATACAAGGTCAGCTCTTGGAAGTACGACCACTAATGGCAAAGTCACAAGCCATTCCCTACTCTCGTAGGTACATATGTTAAGCTGTGGATCACAAATGTTCGTTGTCGTTAAATATTTGAGCTCTCAGAGTAGCTTAAAGTTTATAGACATTGAACTCTAACCCGTTATTCTGCGTTTTGAATCCGTTGTCGAGATTTAGACTAACTTCCCCGTTAGGGTTAGTTCGCAATAAACCTGGTCATCTACCAAAGATTTGATCGACTGTTACCTGATGACAAGTATCTGTTGGATACTTAATCTTTCATGGGCAATATGTAATATATAGAAATGTATACAAAGTACTTGAGATATTATTGAGGACACAAGACGTCTTCAGATCGTTCGTATTTTTACGTCTACAACAGTATATTATTCTACGATAATTCAATTCGTGGGCCATTAACAGACGATTAATACTTTCTCAGCATCCCTTCGTCGCCCACACGTGGTGACTAAGTTCCTTCACCCTCAAACGGAAACCAGCCACGTGGTCGAAACCCTGATCGACAATAAGGGGGCGTATTCTAAAAATATTACACAGATTTCGTGGACGTCTGTGTTGTTAGTACGTTTAGTCACCGCGCCGCGGTCGGCTCGCGTTCGAAACAAGATCGAAATTCGAAAACGGAACGCTTCTTGATCGATGTGATCCCAAGTGCTTGAACGATTATTGTGTCGTGTGTATTTGTCTTATTCCGGTGAGTTTGAAATTTAATTCGATTTTTAAATATTCATATATTGTTGTTCCCAAGAACAGTGTTTGGAAACCGCAGTGTTCCAATTTTCCTTGTTTGAATTTCTTTGTAGCCAGTATTTAGAACGTTTAAAAATACATTTTTTATCGGAATGTTTGCAATTGTTTGTAACAAATGTATCTTTACATTTGTCGTTTTGTATTGTTGACTTTCTGAGCTTTTTTAAAATTCAGTTCAATGTTATTAAAATAATGTATTGGTTCATATGTATTCGTAATATTATTGTCTGTATTTTTATACATAGTACATATTAATAATTTACGACTTTTGATAACGCAAACTCAAATATTGTACTTAGATATGACTCATATCAATAATAATTATAATAGAGTTAATAAATATTGTTGAAATAGTTTACAAATGATTAATTGACTTGAAATTTCAATTTCCGATTCAATAACCATGTAGTTCGGTATTTCGTACAGAAAAATGTGCTGAGTCAAAAAGCTTAAAATAAAGCCCACTCCGAACCGATACGTTCGAACTTCCGGTCTTATTTCAGTAAGATTGAGTCTATAGGAAAGCTTTTGAGCATTTTTTACTTGTGAAAACGAATTGCAATTTAACGGTGTTTAGTAGAATCAGCGATAGGTCGTATCCGTCCTATTCGCGATTAAACACACACACACACACACACACACACAGACATATTGCTAATCCTAATAAATGAGCTGGTTTACCTCGAATCGCAGTTGGCAACCAATATCTTCCCAGCTAAACAAACTCCTGTGGTAGCAACTGCACTAATTCATAGCAAAAACTTAAAATATGTTGTTTTAACTGTTAAAAATCCTTTAAACAAATGCACTTCATAAAAATAAATATTTAAGTAATTTAAATTAATAGAAGCTGTTTTAATAGCTTCCGATCTCCAAAACGGTTTATGAAAGCTTTCAAATCATTATCTACGTAGGTTCGTTTTGCACTTCAATTAAAGATTCGATTTTGCAATCCATCATCTCTTTAAACACTCGATATTTGAGATACGTTTGATCGCTAGCGATTGGCGGAGAGCGATGTCTCTATCATGGTATTGGTAATGTAGAGTCTCAAAACGTAATTCGCATTTATTGAGACTCTACATTAGGAGAGCCTTAACTCTTTCCGTTCTGAGAGGAGATCAGTGTCATACATTGAAAGGATAAAATACTTTATGAGCATTAGTTCAAGTGTGCATTAACTTATTTGAGCAAGTTAATCATAGGCTTATGCTTGTAATATATAAAGAAGCTTAATCCAGATGATTCCCAATAATTATGACTGCATTAAAATCTAAGTCTATTATGTTTTTCATGGCAACGTTTGGTTTTTTTTTCATTAAAATAGAAGACAAAAGGCAGTGTGTTAAGCGCATATGGAAGGTCCATATCTATCGTTATTACATAAAAGTAAAGTTGTACTAAAATTTAGTCCCAGATGCGCCCCTGCCTTTAGGATTAAATTGGAAAGCTTCGTTTTCTACTGTATCAGCTTACCACTTCAAATTTGAGAATGACAATAAATAGAAATAGACGTAGCGATGGGTTCTGCCCATTAAATACTGAACAGGGGGGTTTTAATCCTGTGAAAAATACCGTAGAATGAGGTGTCATATAAAATTTCAAACCACTTGTCATGAAAACCATTAGATCGGTTCTCATATAGAAATTTAGAACAACTGATACATGAAGTTTTAGATTGGTAGACATATATACTTCAGACTGGTTGTCATATAGAATTTCAGAACGGTTCTTGTATAGAGCTTGAGACGGGTTGTCATATTGAAGTATAAATTACCTACTTATTTATTCACTACCTGCTTTCTGATTGATCGAATGAAGGTCTGTAGTCGTTCTTTGTTGACTGTTAGAAATTATATACATACATACGTAACATTACTAATAGGTGTTTACTAATAAATACCACGTGATAAATTAGGTTACGTTCAGCACTGGTAGTGAGGACAGTCATCGCTAGATATTTTTCGGTGCGACCTATTTAGTCGTACAGCCTAGATAATTGTTTCGTATAATTTTGAGCGTATTACATTTTTTTCACCGACCTTGTAAATATCTTGTTCTTAGATATCGGTCTCCTATTAGAACGAGAAAGCTTAAGACTATAGTCTGTTGTGCTAGTCAAGAGGAGATTGGCATACTTCACTAGCCATTCATTTAATTTGCGTCTTGATCAGTACCTAAAAGAAGTGTAGACTAAATCTCTACTAATTTACAAAGTAATTTCCTCTGTCTAAGAAATGTTATATTTTCTCAATTTTACACCCTTTGCTTCTAAAATTTATACAATGTCTAGAGCTATATTGCTATAGTAAGAATCAAAGAGTTGGCGGGGTTAGAAAATAAATGGATCATAAACTGAGAACAAATTAAATACCTACTATAATAAGGTTCTTGAATTATGGAAACTTGATATTTGATTACATTTCGTACAGTAAACGATAAAGGTTGCTACAATTGTGTACCAGACAAATATTTTGCGAATATTATATGCGTCCAACCGTTCTGTTCAACGATTCCAATTGAAATGAACAATTCGTCAATGTTTAAACACGTGAAAGGATTTAAACATCGTACACGTCGCCAGCGCCACCAACGCGCAAAAGAGGTACTCATCAAATACGAGTAGTGAGAGTTATCACAACATGTCCAGCTATGAAACATGCGAATGGGACACTTGTTGTATATATAAAGCTGTCCCATTTTCCTTACCTTGATAAGTAGCATAGATAGGCCAGGTGAAGGCCATAGCTTACAAATTTCATGAGGTTAAATAGTAAATATGTATTTACATCAGTCATTATAATATTTACAGATCTGTACATAATGAAAGATGATTTTATAATTTGACCTAAAGTTATATTTGGCTTGAAAACTTTTTTTCAGTTACTTCAGATACTTTAAACGGCGTAAACTTGATAATTTGTTGGCAACATTTTTGTTATTAGAAGTGGCATGTAAACAATTCACAGTCTAAATTCTGCCGCACAAATTACTCTTATCCGTGGCTTGTCATAAGCCGGTGATCTATTAGCGAAGTAAACAGTTGACTCTAAGTAATTCCTAATTGAATACTTCCCTTACAATTACGCAATTTGGCTCGAAGTTTTCCTCTATAAATATACCATCGTATAAAATTATGAACTGGGGAACGGATAAAACTCTTCTAGTTGGGAAATAAACGACGCGGGGGTCAATTGTTTAGTCACATGTTTGATAAAAATTAATAAATTAATGATAATAACAATTGAAAGTCTTATCAATATCAGACATTTTGAAAATAATAGTGCAAAAACAATATTTATTAAAAAAAATCATCTAAAATGTTCCTGTGTGGCATGGTTCCCAAATCACTGACAGATATATGAAATAACATTAATTTTATTGACAAAAAAAATAATAATTTCAAATAATTGAATTTAATCAATTAATCATTTTCTGCAGTCTTGAACCATTATCGATGTCAGCTGATAAAACCACGAAGCACACATTTTTATCTAGTGCTAATGCCAAGTTGGCTTTGGTAATATCCTAGTTACCCTTCAGGGCGCATCCGATGGCGCGGTGGGTTCAACGATCGCACAAATATAGAAGAGAATGGGTTCGAAACTAAAACAAAAGTTGTAACGACACAGCCGCTTATTCTGTATCCGCTCGAAAATTTACGTTTCGAATGCTTTTGAAATTCGTGTATAAAATTTAAATGTTTTGGACTATCTTTTTTAATATATTTCGATGCAATTAGATGCACATTTTATTTAAGGTAATATCTCCCAAAATATTATTAAACTTTATTTTATACATATTTTCCATTGTTCTGTACTAATAGATCTCAAAATAATAATAACATTTGTATTGTTGCTGAAATATTAGTAATTTTATTACCTAATATATTACTTAATTAAATAACTACTCATTTTCGGTCGCAATGCAATTCCACTTTATTAATTTTATCTTTTGTAATATTTATAAGTGTTAAAATCTAAGAGCCCGTACACATTATACGACACGAAATGCTTTAACAATTACGTATATTGAATATGTCAAAAAGATAAGTAAAAAAAATCTGTCAAGCAATTGTTCATTGTACATAGCTTGGTATTTTCCTGTTTTGTTAATAATAATCAATTTTGTAGCAGCCATTTAATGTGTATATAAATGTGCATAGTACGTAAATATTTACTACAAGATTTTCTTATTTACTTTGAATATTAACGTACTAAGCTTATTACCTATTGTAAAATTTTTTAGAGGATATAAAATTATTGTCCTAAGTTATACCACACAAAAACACAGACACGTACATACACATAGAATTTTTTCTATATAGTAGGCTTGTAAACGTAGTCCTAAGTCTATCCTTATGATAATATTAGCCAGCGTGTTTTCTGCATATTTGGAACACTTAAGTAATCAACAGATAACTAAACCCCGGAATTATCAAAACTCGCGCTCCAAAGATATATTTGACAGTTTAATATTTCTGCTAAACATAAGTCATTATAAGCAATTCTTATCACCGCCACATGTGTTTCACGGAATTGATTAGTAGAATGAAAACGGCGCAGTTTGTAGAAGGGAATATGATACTTGCGAATGAACCATACGTAAAAAACTATCTATATTACAGGCAATTGACTTATCTCGAGGTTTACTTATTGATGACAGACGTATTTATTTTCAAGTGTTAAGGATTTTCAAAAAAAATGAACTTAACAGTAAATGAATTTGGAAATTTCCACTTCTTATAATGCTATATTTTTGTAAAAAAGCACGTGTTTTAAACACGCTTACAAGTTACATGGAAATATTCAGTGAGACCGTTTTTTCTGTTATGAACATCCAACTAATAGTGTGCACACGCCCTCTACTAACACTAGTAGACATTTTATCGCATGCGGTAATAAATTATAGTAATCAATTTTACGAGCGATGACAGAATAGTCCTTCCTTGCATATACGTGAAATACCATTGGCGCAGTTTAAGCTAATTTGAGCATTAGTTAATTAATTGTGTTTCTTTTGTAGCGATAAAAAACTTCTGACTTTAAATTTTATGCATTCCCTGCGTCGTAATAATTTAGGTCGAAAAATATGTGTTTAAGTCGTTCTTTTAAAACACAGTGGATCTCGTCTCGTCTCAAGTCTATAATTTACATCAGATTTACAATTTCTACGAATATAATATCTGTCTACCTGTCTGTGTAGTACCTATGTTAACAACTTAGAATGATGAAAGCGAAGAGGGCGAGATAAAGGTCTTATAATTTAAACGAAATGTATTTAAAAAGACGAAGAAAAAGAAAGAAATATTTCTTCCGTTGCTTACATACACATAGAAAGAATATACATTAATAAAATTACTTATTTTGCATTCCATAGTAAAAAATACTGATTTTTTTAAATGACGTATTTTTAAAATTTACGGAAATATGTAATTTCAATTACAACATCATTACGACTGTGCCGTCCTCGGGTAGTGTATTATTGGGTTTTTCTAGCGTGAATTCATAGTAGTAGCTCGAAGTTTGGATTTGTGTTCGGTGTATGATAACAGGCTTACCATGATGGGACGTAAACACACTTGGTAAAACGTGGGAGTGAACTGTATTT
>DWFV01000226.1:0-16213 GCA_018246775.1 Parelbella machaon machaon
AAATAAAGCCGGACATAAAAAAATTCCATGACATTGAACAACAGGTAATTAACTTGCAAGAAAACCAATAATATTTTAAATGACGGTGTAATATATACGGTGTAATATAACGGTGTAATATACATAGTTTAAAATACATTACTTTTTTATTACACTGCGTTTTAAGACAGCTATATATGATACTTTTTTATTTACTAGGTTAAAGAAAAGGACCCAAAATTAGAACGAATGTATTCAAAGTCATCCCCGGATTCCACTGACGTAGAAGAAACGAAAGATATAGAGGAAGCGAAAGAACCCGTAAAGAAGGAGGAACCAAAACCTGAAAGACCTTTAGAACAACTTAGGAAATATGATCCTTTGTCGCCCGCAAAACCAACTCCAAAACATTTACAAAGACACATGAGAAATGAATCTATGAGATTCCCATCTGGTGACTTCTCCAATGTAACAATTACACCTCGAAAATCGATACCAACTGAAACCATTGAAATAAAACAAACTATTGAAAGTAAAGTTGAAACACATACCAAAGAAGTAATCTCTCAAAAAGAAATTGATAGTGCTAGATTGGAGGAAAAGTTTGAGGACGGTGAAAAGTCACCTGACTTAGTAACGGACGAAGAAAAAGACGTTGCTGAAGCTACGCTAAAAGATAAGATTCACGTATTTGAAACTAAAATGTCCCGAATGCCGTCAATGGAACCATCAAAAATACCAATTAAATTAACCAAAGAAGCGTTGAAGAAACATACCTTAGATCAAGATCAAAAACTTGAGTACACCCAAGAATTCGTTAGAGAACAATCAAGACAAATGTCATCTATGGAAACACACGTTACTCAGAAGATTTCTGTACAAACAGAAAAACAAATAGAGAGCGTTAAGTCAGTAAAAGAAACAATACAACAGTTCGATTCTAAAATAAGACACGATGAGAAAACAAAGTCTTTCCCTAAGACTGTAAGAACAGACTCCACGTTAGTACAAGTTTCTTCCGAGGAAGATAGTGAGTTCTTAAAAAAATCCACAGATTCAGAAACTGAAACTGAATCTCAAACTACAGTCAAAGTAGAGAAGGAGAGACTAAGAACTAAAACTGAAGGTGATAAATTTACATTACCAAAAATACCTGATACATATGAACCTAAAGATGACAAGGACAAAGATAAAAAATCTGATGACGATAAAAAAGATGATCAAGCTGTTTCTATTAAAGAGCACAAAATAGAACAACAATTAACAGAAGAATTACGAACTAAAACTATTGAGGAGGACGTTACCGAAACATTGGAAGAAAAAGATGTTTCAATCAGTGATAAAATAAAAGAAAAGGTAAGAACGAATATTGTTAACTAATAAAGTGAAATATTTGTGCTTGTATCCTTAATTGAACGTGAACGTTTATTTCATTTACTTATATATATTGTTTATAATATAGAATAAGTTAATTTCAATAAAGATATTAGTCTTAATTGAGGCTTATTGTAACTTTATAAAGCTACGAATATGCCTACGACATCAGATGACCTCTGCTTTTTTTTCTTATTCCTGCTATTTTACTTTCAGGTGGAAATTCAACAACCAATGACTAGTACGAAATCAGAAATAAGTAAACACACGGAAACGGATTCCATGGGTTCGGAAGAAATAAGTGGACGTAAAATTTCCCAAGAATCTTCCGCGCCCTCGGCGTTTGATAAGGCGGATTCATTGGCAGACTTACAGCAAAGCACCGAGAGAGACGTTAGTTTCGTTTCTCAAACCGAATCAAAGGTATAACTTTCATTTTAAAAAACAAGTCTGGTTGTAACATAAAATATTTACTACTGATTTACCTATACTTTTAGGTATACTCAAAGCATAGAAGTGATTCATTAGACGAAGCCTCTATATTTTCGGACTTGGAGGATCAAATTGGAACTAGTCCAGCGCATAAACCAGTTACAGAAAAATTAATAAAAATAACTTCGATTGAAAAGACTCTCGAAGAGAAGGAAACTTCATCAAAAGAGGAAACCATAGAGTTCTTAAGACATGAAAGTGAACACAGTGCTCAAGTTCATGTTCCTGGTCTTACACCAGTAGATCAACAAAAGGTGTGTATGAGATTTAAGTTATAAAAACTCTATAGCATTATTTATGAAAAGTAAAACAATTTAAATATCCCAAAACGTTTAATTACAGGTGTCTCCCAAAGGATCTCCAGTTATTAGTGCAAAAGCGCGACAATTCATAGAGACGGTTCCTGAGGATGATTCTGTCCAGGAATGTTTCTTCTCCAAACGAATATACTCAGATTCACTGGAAGATTCGGAACACACAGATTCTAGACGTCATTCCGAAGCAGAGTCCCTGAAATCAGATCAGTCGGATATCAAGGCGAAAGTTTCGTCATCTGATTTTGATGAAAGAGCGGAGTATGAAGAAACAGGAGATTCGGGAAGTGGATTTGGTGATGAGAAGTTTGAAGAAAGTATTGGTTTTACCGCTATTAGGATAGATCCTAAGGCACTAGAAGAAAAACAAGATTCAGATTCCAGTAGGGAGTCGGATGCTGTTTTCAAAAAAATGACCCCCAAGCGGCATTCAAGAACTGAGTCTGTTTCTATTACCAAGCTCAGTGATTTACAAGTAGATGTAAAACCATCAAAGCTAAAACAAGAATTCCAAATGTTTGTCACTGAAGCGGAAGAAATAGATAAGTCTTCTGAAAAAGACGAGGCATCGGATAAAATTTCTTCAGAAAGTAGTAGAGAAATTGAAATTTCTGATCGCAAATCATCGGAAGGTATTTCTGATAGAATTAGTTCCGAAGATGCTGTAACCGATAAGAAAACTTCATCTGAAGAAGAAGAAATCAAAGATCAACCTTTAGAAGAAAAGGAGACTGCAAAGTCTGTGAAAGACATTATTCGTGATATTGAAACATCTGAATCAAAATCTCAATTAATTAAAGACGAAGTAACGGAGAAAGGTAAATAAAAATTTTGACATATTTTTTTCTATATCATAAAAGGATTAACTTAATTAAAATCAAACAAATGATACTATGTCTGTATATTAGTATATGTTAAAAGTTACATACATTTTTACTTTTATAATCTTTTATCTACATCCGCCATATTCCTTCATGTTTGTATCGCTCATTAAAATTACAAACTTCTTTCAGTGGAAATAATAAAACGACAGTCCGTAACATCGGCGGGCTCAGGATCCGTAAGTGAGTTACGTCTTGACGAGAAGCGATTATCTGATGCGCATAGCTTAACAGAGTCTAGAGATTATACATTTGAAGAATCGGAAGACGATATTGCCACACAGGGAACACATGTAGATACTGGAAGAGAGAAAAGTAAAGCAAAAGAAGAAGCTGAGATAATAGCACATGTGTCTGGTAAATATATATCTTACAATTCTTTAAAACGGCAACATCACGCCTGTGATCTTCGAAGAGGTAGGCAGAGGTAGTGCAGTACAATCGCATGATTCGCCGGTTACGTTATACATTCCATCACGGAATACGGGTTGAGCCTAGTATCATACACGGACCAGTAATCCAGAGTTCAAAGCTAAAAATTTCAAATTAAAAACCTATTAGTACCCGATCCGGGGATCGATCCCAGGAGTTGTAGTTCCACCAACGACGCAGTCAATTCTTTAAATCCAACAAATTTGCTTATTAGTCTGTACTAATTGAATGATTCTGCAAATATCTTAGGGAAATAAAATGTAACCATCATCTAATGTACGCTACATAATACATTAAGAGTATAAGTCAAAATAATGGTACGTGTATTATTGCTTTTCAACCTTCTACATATATACTTTCTGGTTTTATATATTATAGCTCAGCACACGTTATACGTTAACGTTAACCGTTTTTAAAATTCGTTAATGAAATGTTTCCAGAAAAAGCGAGCGAATATTCAAAGTTGGCTAAATTGACGCATGGAGATTCATTGGATGATGTTGAAGGGTTCCCCGAAGAATATGTACACAAATTACCACACATTGCTGAGATTGGGTAAGAACAAATGTTATATACACATACCTAAAACACTTACAAGCTATTGTTGTAGAACTAATACATTTTATATAGCTACGTCAATCTATTTACCATTCCATTACAATACATGGTATTTCTCTTAAATTAATAAGATTTAGTAACCTAGTCCACCATGCTGCCAAATGTGTTTTAGCAGACTCAATATTGGGGATGTTGTACTTAATTATTATTTCGAATGATCTTTGATAATCCTGTCTTTAACAACCCTGTTTTTTCTATTATAGTACGCTGCCACATAAAACCATCACAACTCAGTTTTTAAACAGAGAACGTGAAGAACAACTTAAACGAGAAAGTATCGAACAAACTACAACCGTAATCGAACCTTCTATAGTTTCCGAAGAGAGGACGTCTTCCACAACTATTATTAAGTCGATTAAACCACTTAAAGAAGAGGAAACAGTAACACGAGTCATTGAAATCGTAAAACCTGTTATCGAAAAAACTGTGTCAAGTGTTACTGAATCTGTAAAAATAGACGGTGATACAACTACTACCACGCGTACTGAAACGACTACAGCACCGACTGGTGAAGTAATAACTAAAGTAACTGTGACAGAGACTACCAAGACAGCTGAAGGAGAAAGAACAAAAACTAGTGTAACAGAAACAATAACTAAGGCAGAGACAACAAGTGCAATTCTGACTGAAATAGTCAAATTACCTAAAGATATACAAGTTATTACTGAAACTGTTTCTTCAGAGCCTGTTATAGAGAAGGAAACTTTCTCAACATCCATTATTAAATCTGAACCCATTATTTCCACCAGACATGTAGAAATAATACAGAAACCTTCAGAACCAGATGAATCAGCATTAGAATCAACAACTTCAACAGAAACTAAGAGAGAAAAATCTACAAAAACTGAATCAAAAAGTATTACTGGTGAATCAAAATTTGATGTTACAAAAATAAGAACAGATACTTTGGGCAAATTTAACTTATCGGATAGTTTAATGGACACAAAGGATGTTAAAAAGTCTGAAGTTTCGGATTCAAAAGAAACATCGGAAATTACAAAAGAACAAGTTAAACCCGTAATCGACGACATTTTGCAAAAAGGTACAATTGCTGCAGCTGCTCGAAGTCCTGTTACAGAAAAAGATTTAAAAACCATAACTAAGGAAATCGTAACAGAAAGTGAGAAAAGGAGCTATGATGCCAAAGTTCCCGTTAAAGAGGAAAGAAGACATTCTTGTATCAGTCCAGCAATATCTTTAGAAAGAATTGCTGAGTCAGAAACTGAATTGGAGGAAGAAATTACAAAATTAGAACCAACTACTGTCAGTACGGTAAAAGGCGACGACATCCAAGTTGGGATTAAAAAATCAGATTCAGCCATGAAACAAATGGCGGATAATATTGAAATAATTATTAAACAAGCCTCGGAAGACATTGATCTCTCCTCTGAAGAACCACTTATCGTAACACCGGACATACAAGATATAGCAGAAAAAGTGTCCGTAGATTCTATAATAGAAGAAGCAGTAACGACTGTAGAAGAATATCTAGATACTTCAAAAGATGCTGAGAAAAAAAATATCGAACTTAAAAAAGAAGTTGTGTTTGATGAAACTAAAACATTTATCAAAGAAAGACCGGGCTTAATCAAGTCTCTTTCTAGAGATAGCGGTGAAATTGTCATTATGCCCAAGAAGAAACATGCTAGGACATTCTCAGTACAAAGTTCTCCAGAGGAAGTTGAGGAACAAATTTACACTGATTCTGAATCAGGTAAGCACACGATAATATGTGCCGGAAATGATCTGTATCATTTAGAATACTCCATTTTTTTATTAACTGATTTTGTTTTAGATATGGACAAAGCGAAGGTTTTGGAAATCATAGAACCTAGTTCGGAAATCGACGCAAAAGCCCCTGCATCTAGTTTTGATTCAAGGAAAATTAGAACTGACTCTTTGGATGATGCCGATGACTTCCCCGAAAAAGAGGTAAGTAATCCTGAGTAAATCGACACTTCCTTCTATCATTTCATATATATTGACTTTTTTATTTACCTTCAGAGTGACTTTCTCGGTGAAGAAATAAAATTCACGGAAGATGAGCCCGAAACTACTCAACAATCAAAATCAATAGAAACTTCCTTTGCATCTGTCGCCGTAAAACCATTGGAAGAAATTAAAAAAACGCATCATGTACACAGCTTTGCACACTCAGATTTAGTATCAAAATCAACCACAGAATCTTCTGTGACAACAGTAATATCAACATTAACAAAGTCGTCCGATGAGGATCCAAAGTCAGTGTTAGAAGATGGCACATCCGCAGACTTTTCAAAAATTAGTGGAGCAGATTTAGTTAAAGATCCTTCTAGAACCTCTATGGAAACAAAAGAAGATTCTAAAATAGAAGAACAAGGCGAAGATCGGGGTACCCCAGATTTGTCTAAGAAATCGATTGATTTAACAAAGGACTACTCAAAATCTTCAATAGATAGTAAAGATACATCAAGAGATTTTGCAACAAATGAACTATCAAAAGACTCTACTGCCGATTTAAGTAAAGATTTCTCAAAGGCCTCAATAGAAAGTGTTAGGGAAACCTCAAAATCAATCGACGAAAAAACTTTCTCAGAAGACCATTCTTCATTCGATGTGTCAAAAACATTAGCATCCGATGCCTCAGACGGCATGACAATAAGTAAAGAGTTTATAGAAGAAGAGAGGTCACTATCGAAAATTAAAGTTTCTACAAGCTCCTCCCAAGAAACCTCAATGTTCACAGAAAGTAAATTATTAAGCGAAATTGATGAAAAATCAACAGACAGAACTAAATTCATTGAAAAGGTCGAATCTGAAAGAGATGTCGTCAAAGAGGTAGAAAAGAAAATTGGGGAGGTGAAAGCTGAAATAACAAAAGCAAGGGCAAGCGTCACAGAGATAGTGCCCTTAGAATCGGTTACCCAGGCAATCGACTCTGATGAAAAACCAAAAGACAAACACCAAGAGCCAGATGATCAAGTTGGAGAGGATGATGAAGTTCCCGATATGAAAGAACTAAACAGAAGATGTTCAAATCTTTTGGATGATATATCAGCACAAGGCGCTCTCATTAGAATTGATTCAAGCCACGTTACCCATGGTTCGTAGTCTAGTCCAATATTTCTTCATTATAATTCTATCTATATAAAATATGTATATTCAAACGTTGATATTTACGCTTTTTATAGATCTCGTCTCGAAATTTTCGAAGACACCGCCTCCATCCCCTGTTGATTTGAGTATAAGGGAAAGAGCAAAAACAGACACGGGAGATAAACAAACAGGCTTGCAACTTAGAGGTATTTTATTAATATGGCAAGATACATTTTTAAATACTTAAACTGATTAGAAAATTTAAACCAATTTGAATACTTAAATGAATAATTTTAATAAATTTCAAATCTGAGCATCTTGATTATATTTTTATGATTTAGTTAATAATATAATCTTTCGTTTAAGTATTCGAATGCAAAAGGAATATTTTTCAACCAATATTCAAAATATTTCAACCTAGAAGCATCTTCACAAAACACTCATATCATATTAAATACACACAGAATCGTCAATCACGTCATTTACACACCAAAAAGCTAAAATATGACACTGGGCTAGGAGTAGAAGCTGTATTTTCACCATAAATCTTATGTAGGTTCTGATTCATCGTTCCTGGATGCGAGTCGACAATCTCCCAGAGCGTCTTCTGCTGGCGATAGCCTAATTAGTGAAACAGAGGCCCATCAGAGCGGTCAGTATAAATCTGTATCGATGAATACTAAAATAAATAATCTTTTTTTCTAAATTTTTTATTTGTATGATTGACAAAACATAACTCATATACATAGTTATAATAAAATCGAAAAGTATTCAATCAATGTTATAAATATGTTAACGACTAAAATAAGTAGTATACCAAAATAAGTTTGATGTCTTATCAAATATGTACTTTTTTATATGATAGCTTAAGCAATTTTTTCGAAATAAAACAAATGCATAAGCTTAATGCAAGTAGTGGCAAAGTAGAGTCATAGCGAAACTTTACTCATAACATAGTGTAGTAGAAGAGAAATTATTTATATGATCCTTGTTTGCCACACAGTTTCATTTTCAACCAATTTAAGCATGTATTTCTCTTTCACTCCCACGTAGGTAGAATATGATAATAAAATCATCGTGTTATACGACTCAACCGAATGAATATAATGCTGTCACTCCGTGTGTAGTCTTAATGTGTAACATCGTAAGATATTGAAAATAACTTTAACAAAATCATAAGAGAACCACATTAACACTACATGAAATAATTGAAAAAAAAACCTTTAAGAAATGAAATATTGTAATATTTTGCTAAAATCACATACGTTATGCCAATATTTGTCAGCACAGTAAATTTTATTTTCTTTCTTGCGGAGCCCTTACGTTGCTTTAGGTAAGTGGACTCACGAGCAAAAGTGAAATATCATAATCGTATCATCAATGTCGCTTTTTAATCTTCTTAATGGGGCGTGTTTTGTTTTGTTTTCGATTCACATCACTGATTTTTTATTATTATACATCATTGAGTAACGTTTCGCTTTGATTCAAAATCTTTCTCTATTTGATTTCTCCATTTTGTCATCACTCAAGCTTTCGCCACTATTCTGTCATTATACTCGTACTTTAATTGCATTGGCATTATATCATTAACTAAAAGGCTTAGGCGCTTTCACTGGCCTCGGAATGTATATTTATTTATTTAACAGCCAATGTTGATACACTGTAAGATTAATAATATTACCGAAGAGCGTTAATCAAACTTTTTTTTAAGTTAATCTTACTTCATTATTATGTATAATACGAAAACTTGCTTGACGGACAACAATAAGCAAATATTTTTTTTTTCAGATATGTTAACTCAAGCATCTATGGTACTAACCGCCGCCGCCAGACCTAAATCTCCAACTAAACACGTAGCAGATAATTTAACTTTCATAAATGTTGACCAACCAACTATTACAAGTGGTGCAAAAGAACTTGTTGATCGTACTATCGAAAAAAGCATAGATGTGATTGATCAAATTAAGAAAGAACAATTAGCCGCACAGATGGAGGAAATGCAAAAGTCTACATCATCTGACACATTTTTCTCGGAATCGAGAGTTGAAACTTCCACTTCGTCGTCATCTGTTCATAAAACTATTGAAGGATCTCAGTTAAAATTCCAAAATATTAACCCAGAAGCTGTTATGTCTGATATGGTTGCAAAAATGGGGGTTTCGGGCGATTTTAGCACAGTATTAACCCATAAGGAAACCGAAACAAGAAAGATTTCGGGTCAGGAGTACTTCTCTGAGACCAAACAAGTATCATCATCTGATGACGATTCCCTTATAATCAAAACGGAAACAACTCATGAATTAAGAGGACAGGAACATGAAGTAAAAGAAAAGTCTATGGTTCGGAGAGATGGTGAGCAAACTGAAAGTTCCCAAAAAAAACTTGAAAAAGCTCATGAAGCAACGGCAAAGCGATCAGATATCGAAACGAAAACAGTATTACGAAGTACTGATGATACTGATATTGTAAAAGTGGAGCGTGAATTTTCCGAGCAAGGCTTGTATACCGGTAGACAAACTAAATCAGAGGAGCGAATGACTGCACTAAAAGATGACACAATCAAAAAGAAGCATGAGGTTAAAATCTCAGAAAGAGATTTATCACACGAGCAATGGGGTAAAGAATATTTTACAGAGCCTGGTGAATTAGAAGATATTAAGGAAGATGAAGACTTAAAATCAAGGATAGCATTTGTGGATTCAACTTTAAAAATTATTGAGAAAGATGAAATAGTTTCAAGCGTTGAAGTGTCCGAAAAGGGCAAGGTAGTAAGTTCCAAAATAGAACACCATAAAGAAGAATCGGTAATTGAGAGTAAAGAGCATGATGACCTTAGCTCTGACGCCTCTCATGCACCTAGCTATAAAAGTGAAGCCACGGAAAAACGAGATTCGTCTGAAGCGAGTCCGAAAAGCAAATCAAAATCATTCAAAAAAGACGATGAGGTTTACGAAGTAGATTTTATAAAGGAAATAAAAGTATCTACCTCACCTATTAAAAGTACGTTTAGTCGGACAGGAAGTCAAGACACTCACTCAGAATCTGAAATAGCACCAGAATTACCACATGATGATAAGGTGAACGAAACACCAAAGAAAGACAAGCAAACTAAATCACCGGTCAGATTGCCCTTGAATCAGATCCAAGATCAAGTATTAGAGGTGTCTATGCAAAAAGTTACATCGGGTACGGGCGACGAAGTACAAAGAACCTTGACGCTTAAATCTGATACTTTTGATACTGCTAGTACTACTACTAAAAGTTCCGACAGTGATACTGTCCTAGAAGTCAAAACATTTGGTGATGTGAAAACAGATGTTATACACAAAACATCTAAGGCAGATATGTCTCCTAGTACCTACGAAATATCTGATGATATTAGCACTACGTCTAAAGATATAATGATTAAATCTGGAGAAAGCATTGACACTGAATGTATGGTTAAGTCTTTGGAATCCCATGAAGGTGAAATTCTCCAAAAGTCTATGGATTCTACAGCTAGTGCAGAAACATTACATCCCTCTGAGTTTTCAACCGAAGCAGACTCGGCTTACCTAACTGGAACAGATCATAGAAAAGAAGAGATGAAATTATTAAAAGAAAAAAGCGTAGAGGATATTTGTAGTAGTGGTTATGATACTGATCTCTCTTCTGCCGAGTTTCATGGAACGAAACTTGAGTCAGAAAAGGTGCACTTAGATACACTTATATCTGCTCAGCCACTTGCAGACTTATCAGTTTTGGAAAAAACCATCGATGAAGTTAAGCAATCTCTTGAAGCAGCGCAAGTTGAAATAATAAGCGAAAAAAGTGATGGAAGCATCAAATACAAGCAGTCACCCTCAGAATTTCAATTTAAACTTCTTATTAGCCCAGAAAGACCAGAAGCTATTAGTGAAGAACCTCATCATGGCGAGGATCCTATGAAATCTCAAATAAAATTAGATAAAGAAGAAAAGATGACAGATAGTCAAAAATCAGACAGCATTTCACAAAAAGTTAGTTCTCAAGAAGAAATTACTATTTCTGATGAGGATAAAGAGACGGTGATTCAAATCAAAGAATCTAGTCCACCTTTGGAATCCGCTGATGTATCTATAAGGTCGGACAGTGGCCCACATTCCATATTAGAAACTGAAAGTTTTTCTGACCGTGAGGGTTCTTCAAAAGGAAGTCCTGAAGTTAAGCTAAGAGTACAAAAACATATAAAAACTAAAGTAGGTGTAGTAGAAAGACGATCTGCTTCGGAAATTGAAGGCTGGTCGAGCTCAGGTGAAAGTCATTATCATAGTTTTGAAAATTCGGAAGGTAGACCTTTATCTTCTGATGTCGAAGTGATGATGACAGCTCAAAGTGGTACTGAATTTGAAACTGCACTTACAAGTCACGACGTTTCATCACAGTCATTGAGAACATCGAAAGATTATTACACTGCTGGTAGCTCACTTGCTTCAAGAGATAGTATGAAAAGTCTTGATTCCGATGGGTCTAGTCACGTAGCCAGTATTGATATATCAGATGCCTCTGAAACTTTAGTACCTTCAGCAAATGAGTTAAAAGAAGAATTGATGGAAAGTAGCACATATGTAGAACAATTTTTACATGAAGTAGGAAAAGAACAAATAAGTAAAGTCAAAGATGAAAGTGATGAAGAAATATCTGGAGATGAAGACCCAAACAAATCAGATGATATAGAACTTGTAGGGAAAATGAAAAGATCTCATGAAATGCGTTTTCAACCCAAAGATATGATTCCAGAACATTTTCCTGTTGAGGGTGCTTCCGAGAGTATTGAATTTGATGAAGATTCTTCGAAAGATAAAGAAGGATCAGATACTACTATATCAAGCCAACTGAAAACAGATGAAGTTTTGTCGTCGTCTATATCAAAACTTGACATGTCATCATCACAATCTCAACCAGAATTGGACAAAGAAGAAGTCCAAGAAACCATATCCAAATCAACAATCGAAGGAGAACAAGCTGTTCCTTTTTCCGTTACTAAAGTTGACAGACCACAAAGAGAATTTGTGGATATAGAAAGTGAAATAATACCTGTAGGATCTGCTGAGTATGAAGAAATAGAAAAGTTTGGTAGTGTGTCAGGTTCACTAAAGGATAAAGTCAAAGATGACACAATTATCGTTAAAAGTACAGCAGAACCTATACAAAGTACACCACGTCCTACTGACGTAGAAGTAGAAGAGGAATGTGTTAAACAAATTATAAAAGACGTTGGTGTGATCCCATTTACTATAACAGAAAGACCTCCTAGTCGCAGAGAGTTTGTTGATATCGAGGATGACATTATCCCGGTGGAATCTAAACAATATGAAGAAATACTGAAGTCTAAAAGTGATTCTTCTGTACCTAAGACAAAAGTTGAAAAGTCCGTCACTAAGTCACCTGAACCGCAATTTGAGAGCAAACAAAGTTCAACATCTAGTTTAAAAACTCATGAACATTTGTCGACACCACACACACCCTTGTCTGCACCTAGTCAAAGTTCTCTTTCAACTGATAATGGACGAGAATATGTGCTTGATGATATGTATGATATCTCAGAAACACCCGAGTTAAAATCTGACCTCATTACAGAAAGTAGCAGATCCGAACTTATAGTAACAACCGAAGACAGAACTTTACACTCTTATGAGAAAGAACAAGAATCTCCTACAAGTGATGAGTTTGAAATGGTAGACAAGCCAAGTGAAATGGATGATTTTGTTGTAATTGAAGAAGTTGCTAAAGAAGCTCAAGAAACTGATACAGAAGGCAAAAGTGTAAAGATAGTCACCCATAAAAGGTATGTGAAACGTCACGATATTGACGTAGAAGAATATTTATCAAAAACATCCAAGAAACAAGACAGTACTAGTAGCACTTCTGGATCATTATCTGATGAAGAGGTACTCCAGTATGACTTAGAACAAAAGAGAATACAAGCCCAAGAATTAGCCGAAATTGAAGCTGGAAAACGTTGGATACAGATGCAATTCGAAGGTGATCCTAGATATGACTATGAAAGAGTACCATTGGAAGATATTAAAGAAGAAGAAATGACAGACTTCGATGCTAGCAGAATTGGCAGTCTAAGTTCTCAAAAAGAATCTATAGGAAGTTATGGTAGTTTTGGCCGAAACTCTTATGGAAGTTATTCAGAAAGTGAAATGGCATCAAGAATGCGATTTAGAATTAAAGGAGAAAATGACGATATATCAATAAGTTCATTGCAAGAGTTTGAAAATCTGGAAAGGGCTCTTATGGAGCAATATCAGCAACATTCTTCGTCTTCACAGGATTCATTAAATGGATCATTACCGCGACGTTATATTCTTAGTAGGAGTCAAGGTGACGATATTTCAATATCAAGTTTGAAAGAATTTGAAGGACTTGAATCTGCCTGCCTTGAAGCCTTAAAGGCAGAATTATTAGCTAAACAAAAAGAAGCTCTTTTACTTGCCGATCCTAAGATTGTGAGTGGAAGTTTTCTAGAACAAGAAAAACGATCCTACGAAAGTAGTTCAGAGAGTAGTCCACCATTAAAAGGTGGAAGTCCAGGTCAAAAAAGTGGAAGTCCTTCTCAAAAATCTGGCAGTCCATCACAAAAGAGTGGAAGCCCCTCTCAAAAAATAGGGAGCTATGGTAGTCCATCACAAAAATTGTTAGCGGATTCAGCTGCAATTAGAAGGTTAATAGAACAACAAATGGTTTTAGAACAAAGAATGCAAGAACAAGTTACGCCTAAAATTATAACAGTGAAAAAATATGATGACAGAGGAGCATTTTTTGTTCCCGAACCAGAACCAGAATTTGAAGCGTCTCAAGCAAAACCTGAAGAAGTAGCGGAAGAATGTAAAAAATCTTCTTCGTTTATTTGCGCTGCAGCCCCTAGTGATGGTTCTGCAGAATCTATTCCTGGTGACTGTGAAGAAATGATGAAACTATTGGATCAGGAAGAAAAAACTAAGAAAGAGCAAAAAGATAGTATATTTGCAAGCGATGGAGGAATAATAGAAGTTGTTCGAACAACTACAGTCATCCAGCAACGGTTCGTCGACGGAAAAAAAGTCTCGGAAACTGTTACTAGTACTGAGGGAGAAGGTGCTGTTGATATACCTTCGCGACCAACTCCATTCGACGAAAGTGGAATGTCGTATGGTTCTGAAATGTCCTCATCTTTAGCATCACAACCATCAGAAATGGATAGCTTAATGACTGTGATTGAAAGGCACACTTCAGAGGGTGAAATAGTCACTACTTCTAGGCAAGCTATTATGTCTTCAGATAGGCTTGAAGACCTTGATTTTTCTAGGGAAGGGAGTGCAGTGCGTGAGCTATCGCCTTCCTCTGGGAGGTCGGTAGCTCACAGTATTGTATCCCTTTCCGGTAAACATTTAACAGATCCAGCGAGCGGTTCTTGGAGCGGGCAGGACGAAGAGCTGAGTTCGTCTGGCAGTTTTAGTCGGTATGTAAAATTCCATTTTAACCGTAATTATCTAATCATTAAATTAAAATTATTAGATAGGAAAGAAGCATTTGTTCGTTATTTTCTATTATACAGAGCACGTGCTGATCTGATGCTGGGAAGCACAGATAGCCTCGAAGCAACGAGCTCTAATGCTACCAGAGCAACATACAATTACGAAGTTGATACGCCTATGACTGGGAGTTTAACATCCGGAGGTAAGGATATTTAACTAAACTTTATCGTTGTATATCCTGGTTAAAATTAAGGAAAAAGACACTTCTTTTTCTGTATTTAAAAATTTGCTGTATAAATATTGACACTGATATCTACACAAAATTTTGTAAATTGTACGTGATAAACTGTTATTTAAAAACAACGACATATTTATAACTGTATATTAAGTATGTCATACACAACTTAACATGAATACTAAAAAAAACAAAGAAACAAAGAATATACAACGACTATAATTTCATTAATTATTATAATGCTTGAGATCCTGCAGAGAAAATGTGAAGTGTAAATCATTTTTAAAATCAGCCTATACCAAGCTATAATCCAAAATTTATTACATTTGGACGTAGAAGTTTACGCTATACAAAAAGTGTAGCGGATATAAAAATATTGCTTTATTTATAATCTTATAAAACTAGGAATATATCATTTACATTTAGCATGTTGTTTAAACTAAGTTTTAAAATTACAGACAGATGCTCTCATCCTCGCTTTCATAACCATTTATGAATTTTATATGTATTGCTATCCCACCAAGCTTGATACTAATCAGAAAGATAACAGCGGTTCACCCTCCAGGGTCGAACACTATGGTATCCTCTTTGGACACCTTGGACCCTGTGACTGCGGTACAAATGGAGAGCATGGAGCACCAATCTACCAGTGAGCATTATTCCCACGAATATGGTGTTCACGAACCAGATTCTGATACAGAACGACTGGTAAGCTAATTTAATTCCTATGCGAAACGTAAAAAAAAAGTTAATCAAAAATATAGCCGGTCAATTATGCACGAAAATGAATTGTTATTAAAATCTGCTATTTAATACATTATTGTCTACTATCAATCACAGTTTTACAAGATATCGACTATTGTAGGAACTGGACGGAAAAATACCGAAGGCAAAAGAACGTACAATCATGTTCGACAGTACTGACACGCTGAGTGCTGTTAGTGGCGACAACTCAGTAAGGGAGGCGACTGTTGAAGCCCCGGCTGCAACATTCTACATCGGAGACACACCAATTGTTCGAGGTATTTGATTCAAAACTTTGCCAATTTTTATACTCTACTATACATTTAAAAGTGGATGTTTCCCAAACACAAATAAAATTAAATAAAAATCTCTCACTACACTTTTTGAGAGTTAGATTAAACACTTAATAATAACCAATTCTATTTAGCGATTGGGATAAAAAAGTTACTTTTTAACCGATTACAAAAAATAAGGAGGTTATCAATACGACTGTTCTTTTTATAAGAGCAAATTATGTTCTCATATATGTATTATTTCATTACACTAAACAAATAGGTACTCGAGCTCAGTATGTACGTGTATAAT
>DWFV01000227.1:0-16182 GCA_018246775.1 Parelbella machaon machaon
CAAATTTACAACTCACCCACACTACTGTATTCCTTTGCCTAAAACATTTTGAATTATTTCAACCGTCCAGTATTAAAAATTCACTATAAAATAAACAGTACTTTTCACTGCCCGTATTTACTTTCGATTATAAGATGCATTACATTCGTCCCAGCAACACAGTGAATAGGTTTTTGTCTCGGATTGATAAAAAACGATAGTTTTTATGGTTTCCACGCTGTATGAAAAATGTATGAAAATAATCGATAAGCCCCTTTAAAAATATATTAGTATGCCCCACTTGCTACAACATATACATAACAAACATACATGTAAAATTCAATATTTTGATCGATACCCATCGCTGGCAACATAAATTAAGAAATAACCCTTAGATTTCTGATTTCTATGGGGATATACGAAATAATCTTAGAATAATTGCTTGTTATAGGTATTTTCGTATCTTATTATCGTCAATTTTATAAAGTATCGCTTGAAATATACGATATGCTAATACATAATTTAAATAAACCATTGAGTGACGCACAGGATCCAGTTGTATCCACACTACAGATGTGCTTACTGTGGGACCCGTCGGGCCCCAGTGTGGCGTTGAACAGCGCCGACAAGCAGAACACTTCACGGCCGGATATAAGCTGCTATTTAATTTCCGCGCGTTCAATGATCGTTTTATATACGGTTAGTTACACATGTACATGTTGGGAACCCGTACGTATATTCCATGCCTTTACTTGCAATGTGGAAAGCGCTGCAGTAAATAAAACACAAATATGATTAGTAAGGTACTTTGGTTCGTGAAACAGGTAGGTATAAAAACAAATTTACAAAGAAGCAAAGTATATCCGCCCAACCAAATTAAATAGATTAAGTTCAGCACTGAGTTATTTTGATAACTTTAACAGTTTCCCGTTCACTTAATTTTGCATACAACACTTTCCTGGGCGAACTTTCAGACAGTCTTATGTTTTGAGTGACAAATCCAATTTTATTCTCGACTGCCCCTCCGGCCCCTCCCCCGGACCGATCAGACCTTATCCAAATTGGATCTTGAATAATAAAGAATCGGGGCGATTGGATTTTATTCCTTAAATTCAATTAGCACACAAGGGTCGTGTGTGTGACTGCAGACGAAAGATAGAGGCACATTATCGTATTAAAAGGGATCTTAGGATTTTATTTCGTTGAGAGCGAAAGTTTCGATAGTAGAAACATTCAATAGGCGTTTAAAAGGCGCGCTCCGAGTTATATTGAAACTTCATAACAAAATAATTTAAAGGACGTTCAAAAGAATACTCAATGTTTCAAACAAATTGATAAACAAAATTATTTGTAAATAATGAAATTAAAATGTAAATGACATATTTATTTTTATACATATACGTATCTAATGAAATAGTAACGGGATGCAACTCTCCAATTCATTTTTGAAAATATAGTTTGTTGTATGTACTGTATGTGTGCCTGTGACACCGACCTTAGAAATAGCTTTTTCAATTCAAGTATTAGTAACACACAAATTTTATATCCTTAAAAAATGGTAGGTACGAAGTTTTCTCTTCACGTATTTCTATCGCTATAATTATCACTTAATGTTATCATATTAATCTCTGTTATGGTTTCCTTGTATGGATTCAAATCTAGGCAAGAATTAGCTAGCCCGTTTGTGGGGTCTCCTTGCACATAATTAACGGTACCAGTTGACTGGATCAGTGATTAATGCGGCCCAAAGAGAGCGCTAAAGCCATATCTTGAACTGTGGTAGCTTGATAATATAAAACCACCTTACCCAAACTCGGACGCTGATTTACAAACTTCCGTGATAATCAACAATATTTATTTAGTTATAATTAACTTATTAAAATTAATGTAACCGGTGTTACATTTCTTCCATGTTGTAACCACTATAACTGAGAGGTTTAGATATAGTAATACTAGATAATAACTTGAATAAGTCGTATTCAGACCACTTATCATTTGTCAAGATTTCAACAAGCGATTAAGCTGCGTCGACGCCGCGATATTACGCAGTTTCCGAGTATTTATGTTCTTATCATCACCGCGACGACGTCCTGTTGCTGAAACGGAAATGCTACGGTATTTAACTGGAAATAAAACAGTTATGATTAATATATTTATCAGTAATGCAGCTAACTGCAATATACCTCGCACCCTTTATGAGCTAATTGCATTATCAGTATACACAATATCCAGCACTGTTGTCGAAAGATGTTCTAAGTAAAATTTCTTTGCAGACAGATTAAATTTTTTTTAAAGCGTTACGAACATTTAAAATCACGTGAGTAACTTGAAAACGTCATAAGCGCCGTGCAGAACGCGTGACTTACGCGTTTGATGGATACGTTTAACGGAAAAAAATAAATTTTGAATTTTTTTTTTCTCTTTTATCATTACCATATGTAGGTACATATTATAGGTATACGTTTTGCACTATGATTAAATAATTGAGGATATTTTTGTTTATTGTTTCTCCCTACTACTCCAAAAATTACTTTTAAATTGTTCAAATTCAGATAAACCTTAAAAGCTGACGAAGCTGCTGCTGCTACCTCTCCAGTAGCCTACGGTATTTATTGACCAGGCATAAAGGCTTATTCAGATATACACGAAATTCGCTACAGTTGTGGATAACGAGAAATACCGCGCGATATATTGACCGGGATTGCGAAATGCGAAATATCGTCTAGATAGGCGGTGTTTTTGGCTGTTTTGCAAAAACAACACAGAAATGATTGACTACACGGACGAAAATCAACAGTTTTGCTGCCAACAGTAGTAGCGATAGTCCCTTATATTTGAGTAATAGGAATACCGCTTAGACACCCGTGATTCGCTACCCTTTTCGGTAGTGAATATAGTGTAAATCTGTACAGCCCTCTAAATAGTCGTCAGCAACGGCGTATTTCAGTGTTTGCATAGCTAGTGATATAAGCAAAGTAAATCGCCATTGCAACGCAACTATGTCTCGTTGCATTAATTAAATCTCAGCCTCATGGTAACAATATTATATTTCATAGGAATAAAGTAATAGAAATCTATCCATTCAACTTTGTTCAGAGTTCAGCTATAGATTATTGGACCACTAAAGATTTTGTCAGAATGTTGCCAGCATGTTGTCAGTATTAGCTCATAACAGCACAACACATTAAAAATGTATAAGAATACCATTTAAAATAACGATCGCCACCTCGATTCTAGGCTTAGATACAGTTTAGAACATCCTCCGACTCTGGTCTCTCTGGTCCTCCGACTCTGATCTCTTTACACTCCAGCACCTTACCTAATTTGTGAACAGAAACTTAGTATGAGTAGTAATAGCACGCTATTGGCTACTTTGAAGGGAACAGTCTGCAAGACTCTTAGCGTTTTGATAATAGTAATCGTCAATATACGTTACTATTGGAAGTATACGAAAAGGACTGGCACTGAAATGATATGACTGTCAGAGCATGAATAGGACTGTTTGTAACATTAGTCGAATTATTGTATGTCAGTATGTTTATTGCCTATCCAAAGCCGACCGCCTGGTTCAGCTTAATTTGACGTATGCTTACAACACATTTCTGTGTCAGAGCTTCGAGCCATTACCTTTTACATATTCATTCACGACATCCACTTATTCGTTGTAAATTGGGGAAATCCAAGTTAATTATGGCAAGGCAATAAAAAATGACCAAATAGATGTATCACACAAACGTACTTTAAACCATCGACCTACTCGTACGTCCCATTAGATTGAATGTATAAATATAATAAATTGCCGTATTATCGCCGCTACGTTTGACATAAACATCGAAATCTACTTAAAGTAATGGAAACGATTTAATGTGGTACCTACCAGAGCAGAATCAGGCCGCGCGATAAGGCGAGTTTCGTCGAGTTATTATGTTCTCGATCAGATTATGGTTTGTCATAAATTATTACAACACTGCATGTGAATCTCTATTTAGAATACAGTGCCGCTTCTCTGTCCGTGAGTCTATCCGTAAGCGCTTAAAGTAACCATTCTCAGTGTTTTATATTTGCAGTAGCTTGTAAAAGACGTGATTAAGACTAATGAACTTTATCGGTAGTTAAAGTTATCGTAGTGAGTGAAGTACGGGTTGTTCATGTAAAGTATGAAGATATGATTACGTATATAGATTGCCTTTCATGGATATTTCATTCAATAACATGAATGATAAGCGAAACGAGTGAATGTAAAGATATAATCGTATACAGCCACAAAGTAGACATTTGGAACATTTTAATTGAATACATTCTTACAGATCCTTAATTATGTACTTACTGGGCTTAGCCATATGTGTTCACAAAGCGAACGTTAGAAGTGAACACGCCCAATTTATTTAGTTACGAAACGAATACTTGAATTTTATTCCATAATTAAGTATATCGCATATCAAATCATATTACATGATGTGGTAATTAGCTACTATTATTTAGATATTTTTATGTACATAATAATTTTTTAATAAATTCGGTCACCTACCACATTCTTATAATTACATTATCATTCATATATAGGTGCACTCACTACACCCATATAATATGACTTATCTCTATTTTATACACACCGTCATTATTTATTTTGTGTCGTGTCAAGATTATTCAAATTGCATCCAAGAGGACCACCTCAGTAGTTTCTACTATGTATATTGTTTTATTTCATGATAGATTCCGATGTAAATCAGGAATATGTTCGCGTGCGTCCTTCATCTCATAAAACTGATGTTGCGTTAACATCCTGCTGGTTATTCGCGCGAATCAAAATACACATGTCGCCGTTCCGGCGTCGCCCTAAATTGACTGTCCATCAAGCATGTTTCCTACATGTTGCCTGCCTTATAAATAAATAATATTATAAACTATCCGTCTATAGACTCGTTAATATGTTTTTTGTTTATGAAATGTTATGTATTATATGAGAGTATTAGGTGCACAGATATACAATGTAAATGTTGATAGATGCATTTGCCGAGGTAGACCAGGATTCAGCTTTTTTGCCCAAATTCGTCAGATACTGGCTGATGGAGGAGTTCATTGATGAACGTAGAAGAAGCAAGTCTGATCTGCTCAGTGCTCTCTGCTACCCTATGAGAGACCATAAAATAATATTAACAGCTATAACGAAGCTGTGCATGGAAATTATTTAGATCTCAATGCAAATAACGTTGGAAATAGAAGCGGATTGATTTTAAATAACGCTGTTAAATAAATAATGCAACAGCGACGGTAGCTACTAGGTTCCCACTATTGTGTAATTCATTTGCGTATGTATTAAGCCCATTAGCGTGGTCAATAATGTGTCGGAAGATATCTGAGTAAATAAATGTTCACTCATCCTTGTTTGCGAGTGTCGTCAACTGCTGGTGAGAGTTTATCTTCAATCAGAATCTTCATAACAGAATATATAACATAACATAATATAAAATAGAAAATGTAATTGAATGCTAAATAAAATAAAGCATGAATGCAGGTGTTATATTAGATCGATTCCAATTTCTATAATGAGATGATAGAGAGGGTGGTCTGAGTGCAAACGGCGAGCTGGTGGCGAGGCGCGAGCGGATAATGCGAGTGCTGCGAATGGTTGGCGCGCGGCGCAACCTTAAAAGCAATATCCGGCACCGCGCGCGCCGCCAGGAAATGAACCGGAAACAGCGGTGTATTAAGCCGCAGGTACCAGCCCTTCAATTTATAAACGCTTGCGGCCGCACTCCACTCACCGCTGCACTAGCTGAGCTGCTCCAGCTTATATCCGGTGAAGTTAATTTGTAACTCACACTATAAGCGAAATGAGAAGTTCGTCGTGCCGGCTGCGTTACACTCCACTCTGCCTATTACGTGTATTATACGATATATTGTCGGCGTTTATACGTCACAAAGCCGAAAGGACAATATCTAAATTTATATTCTCTTGGCCTGAACTAACAGTGAAATGAAATAAAGTCCGCAAACAAAAGTTTGCAAATCCAATATGATTTGGCGCGTCGGTAAACATCGGCGGCATCCCGGTGATATCGCAAACGAATAACATTAAACTTTGTATGGATTGAATGTAGAAAACCAATTTCGGTGCTCGGCGAGTGCGAGCCAATGGGATGAGGGTGTCAGAACGCTTTGACAGCTCTCTGATTGAAAAATACGGAAGCCTGTTTATGGAGTAAGTGAGCTCTCGGTCTACGGGCTGGCACGGTGTTGAGGCGTCCGATACGCGTGATCATGCTAGACGGTCTGTGTAACCGCTTCCCTTTTATATTCACGTGATATTAATAATTATCGCAACGATCGATGATATAAAATTACAAGGCCTTTCGAAGATACATTTATTAATTAATGCGTCCTGTAAGCGAAACACGTTGAAGGACAGTTGAAGGAAAAAAGTTATTTTTGTACAAAGAAATATAATTTCAAATTTACTTAGCAGTGAATCTTTAATTAACACGTCCCGTGTCTATTTACACTTAACTCTATAAGGCCAACAATAAATTTACACGGTATCAATTGCGGTGCTATTTACTTAAAATATGTTGCGACACATTTAACAATTTACCATGGGGGCGCGAAAAGCCCGTTGTCCTTTTTGCTTCCACCTGAATTGATTTGTTAGCGTCAACGTAACGTTTCGTTATTAATTAACACTTTACCGACAAGCGTTTCTAAACAACATAATTAGGCATTCAATTCATCACTATATCAACTTATATAAATTCATAGCTAAATGTATTAACATTTATGGAACTACATACAAAATATAATACTTTGCTCAATTGTTGGCAATAAAAAGAACATTTAAAATGAGAATAAACGGAAATTGCAATTCCATTTTCGAAATTATTTATTAAAAACGTCGTAAACTTGTTTCTCCATATAGGAATTTAAATTACGTATATGTCGTATAATTATAATTAAAAATATTCCACATAAAAATGTCTACTGTCATTTAAGTGTCGACTTAAGGTCATTTATTTAGGCCGCGGCTTTTCGCAGCGATGTAGGCAGTAGAACATTATTGCTTTTCTTCGAGAATAGGAAATCGATGGGGAATGGTTCACGAATTATGCATGTTATGAAATATTTTATAAACAGGCGCACCAGATACGACCCTCGCGCCGATATATCACGAATTTGGACATCAGCACTCTGCTATTGGAATTCTGCAGATGATTTTCCTTCACAATTTATACGAACTGCGGAACGAGCCAATCGCGCCGAGGATTTCGGGATGGGATATGAGCTCAGCGATTCATTTAAAACGGCGAAATTAAATGTCTAGGAGATTACATTCGGGCCGTTTGGAGATTACTTAGAGATAACTAAGACGTTTATTGAACCGCTCTGGGCGATTTTTATTGGACTCATATCTATCACTGTCTACCCTGAACTTTTATTTTCAGACAGTGTTGTAATTATGTTTTAGGACACCAAAAGTTATGTTTTGTTATTTATGTTGTGGTATCTTATAACTTATCTTATCTGCGAAAGGCTGCAGGCAGATGCTGGATGCGACAAGCTGAAGACAGGACGCGGTGGCGCTCATTGGAGGAGGCCTATGTCCAGCAGTGGACTGAGATAGGCTGAAGATGATGATAATCTTATAAACAATGTGTCTAGAATAGATGGGGATTATAGTTACCCTTTATAAAACGTTAAATCCTGCTTTTATTTTGCGTAATTATATGTAAACAATTTGAATACAATGCAAAGACCATGATAAAATTGTGGGATGATGCACTTCTAAGGTAACAAAATTTCTTTAGATAAAGCAATTTACATAAAAATTTAGGTAATGTGTTGACTGTGGGGTATGCGAGTAATGTGCATGCATTTAAATTACATTCAAATGCGGCATATGTGGCTCCTGAGTGGCTGTGGGCCCATAGGATTAGCTCCTTTATACATACGGACGGCGCGAAATCCACCTGGATTATTAAAAATCTACACTAATGTATCGTTAACGTTGCTGCAATATGCCTAATATACATAATATATGCATTACATTGCCTTTGGAAACCACCATACACACTCGATATTTTGCTTCATGAAAAATTACGTTGGTGACGACAAAAAAGCCTAAATTGTTCAAGCAACCATGGAATAGCGTCTAAATTACAAAACGATATTATTTAATTAAAAATTTTCCGCACGCGAGTAATTCCTTACTTCATGTATACGAGATTGAGTCAGCGTCGATTTCACTCCTCACGAAGCCGTCGACATTCGACAAGGGTTTTTAATTGAACGTCGGCCCATTGTGCTCGTTAAAGCGATTCAGAGTTAATCACAGCGTTTTTCGTCCAGTAATGGAAGAAAGTAATTATCAATTAACTGTTCGATAATGGATTGCGGCCGCTTTTCGACAGCTTACCTGTCAAATGATCCCGATGGTACCTGCGTAACGATCGATTGTGACATTCGACTCTTTATGCCACAACATTCTTTTTTCAAATTACACATTAATTATTCCTCTAAAACGTCACAGAATCGAAAGTTCAAAATAGAATTGTGCAATTTAAATAAGTGATCATCAAAAATATTACGTTGGGTGGGAGTTGGAGCTGCGTTAAAATTTGTTTTTTTTTTTCATTTAAATGTTTGAAAGGAAACATGTTTCGATTAGTCAATAGCCACGCTATAGAGGACTTTGTCAATGTATTTTAGGACGTAAATGAAAAATGTCATTGACTTGACATGACATTGAGCTCTTAATTAGCATTTTAAATGTAATCAAATCTGTCTATCTCCTGTTAGCTGCCGTATAAGTATATGTATATGCGTAATTAATACAACTCAGATTTGTTCCACTGCTTTTATAATAAAAGTTTGTAGGTTTAATGAAACCAACATATCTAGTTGATTTCATTATAACACTTGTAATGATTGTCTTGGATTGGTTATAATACTTATAATACCTTTGATTTATACCTTGATATCGTTATAATGTGTTTAATAGATATCTTAGCTTTGCGTTAATGTTCAATATATATACATACATGTTTTAAGTTATAATGTGATTTATAGACGTCTTGTTTTGGTTATAACGCGTTTAAGGGATATATATCTTGGTTTGGTTACAATCCTTTTAACAAATACCTCGGTCTGCATATAAAAGGTTATCATGTATAAAATATACAGAAACATATGTATATTTTATTATACACATAATTATGTATTCGTGGCGTAGGCAAACAACCTAGCTCGGTGACATGTTCTTAATGATTTAACCGAGTAATAATTTGTTGGAGGTCGTTCATTTTGGCAAAATTATCTAAACTACAGAAAATTTGTAAAGCACAGACATTAATATAGTTAATGGTTTATAGAGAATGCGGCGATGGATCTCAGGTTTGCATTTTACGAACGGCTATGAAAACGAGAAGTGTCGCTCGCTGACGTGATTCTCTACCGTGAATTAGCAATGTAAATGCAATCACAGCTGTCAAACTGTCACCGATTCGTCGAATTTACGCGCCTTCCGCTCCACCACGCGAACACAACAAATTATTAACTATAAATAACGATTTAAGTTCAACTCTCGCTGCTAATATTATTATTATACCGATACGAATCCGATTGCTAGCTCATAATTAAATACAGATACGGGCTATTAAATATTTTAAATGACATTTTTTTTAATGAATCGTCGAATTTAAATACGATGTGTTCCTAAGCAAAGATTATTACCATATATGTAGGTTTTTTATTTATTTCTTAATCAATCTTTACCTAAGTGGTTTGATTAATTTGAATAAATTAAGTGCATAGCAGAAGCTGTTTCGATAATATTAAAATGTATTATTATATAAATGTATATTATTATTTTCGATAATATATAAATTTATTATATTATAAATGTATTTAATAATGTAAAATGTAAGATGTAATAACTTAAGGGCATAGCAGAAGCTACTTCGATAATATTAAAATGTATTACTCGACAACATAATACTGGACTATCTAAATGGCTTGATTAAATAGTTGGAATAATTGAAGTGCATATCTATAACTACTTCGATAATACTAAAAAGTATGACACAATCAACAAAGTATTTATAAATGTAACAGTACTGAGTATTACACATAAACCACGCTACTTTATTTCTCAATTCATGGCAATTACACGGAGCTAATAATTAAACTAACAATATGGCAACTCAATACAAACATTACGTGTATATTAAAAATAAACGCGCGAAAGACGAAGCTGGAAATTAGGTTGAGAAAAAAAAAACAATTATTATTTACGGAATAATGTAAAAACTTTAAAGTTTCAGCTCATTAAATAAAACAGGTTTATAAATAAATGTTAGCCCGGCGGAGTTCTTTAATATATTTTAATGTAATCAATTTCGTTAATTAAAACTACTATGTTATCTCGTATCTTCAAGACTGTATAATGAAAACCATTAACAATTTATTTGAAATGAATAAACAAGACACGATTAAGGATTACAACGGTAGACTATCAGAAGCCCAACAAATGCTTAGAAAGCGACAAGTGTTTAATTCGAAATGTAGAAATAATATGTATGCGTATACATACATATCTTCACGCCAGGTTCCTTACGGGATAGGCAGAGAGCACGTATGTATGCATGTAAGGGAAAAAATCCAGTCGATGACGCAGCTGTTATTATGCCAAGAGCAGTTATTATGCCCACTCAATTATAAACGGGCATTTACATTGCAACGAGATTTGTGTAGTAAATTTCGCTTATTGTTGAGTTAATTTGCGCATAAATTGCACCGGAGGTATTATGGCCGGGCTCTGTCGCGCCACCCGATCACAATAGGTAGGTTAATGTTAATTCCTTGTACCTTACGTACCTTTATTTCATAATTTAGTTTTTTCATAACTGGCCTATAAGCATCTTAGCGCAGCTAAAATTAATTGATGTTTTTAAGTTGTTTAAATTAATCTATTTTCAATAGCTAGTTTTTTATCCTGTCTATGTTTAGCTTTTGTAACACGGATCGCCATTCAGATTGTGAGAGCTGAGACCAATTTAAATGGTTCGATCGATAGAACGATCAATTTACATGAATAGAGCTAGTAGTGTTTATACACTTTTAAGACCTTTTTCTTAAACTCTGAAGTGTCAGGTTTCCTGACATTGTTTTCCTTTACCATTATTTCAAATAACATTTAATCTTAAAAAGTACATTTTTGTGAATAGGTGTACGCAAAGATTTGAATCCAGGACTTCTGGAGGTTGAATTTAAATTACTAGGCTATCACTGCTTACTTTACCTATGTTTGTGTAGCAGCGATTAATTAATAATAAACCTATCAAAATTTAATATAATTAGTTAAGTAGGCGTAGTTTCCACATAATTTTAAAATTAATCCGTCCAAACATTTCCGTTTCCAACTTATTACCATTATATGACAATAACGCATAAATATGTTTGTATGAATACAAAGCATGTATACGTTATGTTAATAAGGCAATAAAAGCGAAGTATCGAAAATGGAAGATTATGTTCGACATTATCAAACCGAGTAATAAAAATATTGAATGATGATTAGTTCGCGTCGGATTACATTTAGGAACATTGAATAATACGGGAATAATGGCAGATAGGATCGGGCCGGGCACGCGACGTCGCGAGGCAATAAAGGTAATGTAGGCAAGGTATTTGCCAATATCCCCGTCGAGTGGCCCTCCCAAATATCTTAAGATTGTATTCCCCCTACATAAAAATTGTTCCGGAATAGAGATACTACCCGGATAAATATTCAATTTCACTACGGACGAAAAAGATTTGATACCTTTGCTACGAGCTAGCTTTATTGGATGTTGGCCTTTGGAATGGTATGGATAATCATATTCATGGTTTTACGAATTGACGATTTCTAGTTTTGTAATCGGATTGGTTGAAGATTTGATAACGTTGAGAGAGCGAAAATATATTTCACAGCACTCGAATGAAATCAATATGAAATGTTACAAATAAACATTCGAAACATTTTCGGATACCAATATAAAGGTTTGTTTACGTTAGTAGAAGAATAGAGTTTAGCCAAATAATTATTTAAAAGTAAAATGTCAGTAGGTGTTATTGCTTATTATGTTAAAGGCTAGCGTTTAGCAAGGACCCCAGCTGACGGGTAGGATAGATACGTCCTAAAATGTAAGTATTATTGCACAAAGAAAATGGATCCCTTTTAAACGCTATAGCAAGTGGTGTTTAAGACGTATCCACAGCTCAGTACGCTCTCGAGACGGAGGAATAGAACGACATGTAGATGAAAAGGGCAGCTGAATCTAATACAATCGGAAAAAGCGATACTAGATACCCACAGGGTTGGCAAAAAAATAAATTTTCAATTAGAGTTGTACCGGATTCTGGCCAGTTCAATATTTTATTATTCTTCGGCAATAAAATAGTTATTTAACTGTGTAATGGTTATATACCAATATATTTATATATGATTCGTATGTGAACTTCCAGGTGTCGTTATTGTAAATTCTATTTATGCCCCATTTCCTATCGCACGCCGATAACTGTAAGAAAGTAGTTAAAGAGAAATGTAAAGTTTTATTGCGTTCCGTGATAGGGCGTGTACAAAGTATCGCATTGTTAGCAGCCCTAGTGGAGCGGGAGGGGGACGGATGTGGGGAGAGGCGGCCGGGTATTGAATGAGATTGCTTCTTACTTCGGCAAATGGATCACGTAGTGGATGAGATGTCACAGTGTTTTAAGATACCAATTCGACCGATACGGCGCTGACACACGTTCCGACTTATTATTATATTGTACACAACGCACGTTAAAGTACAACAAGAATTTTAATGTTGCCTTATTGGTTTTTAATTCTATTTTTGGATTAAAATAGGCGAACCTTAAATAACTGAAATTGAATGAAAAGTCCTGTAGAAATTATAGCATCCATTAAAATCAATTGGAAACAATGTTGTACGAGTATACATTCCTTTAAGCAAGAGCGTTCAGTGAACGAGATTACATGTGAACAAATTGGTGCGAAGGTTACAATCATCAAGTATACATTCACACTCAGTAATTGGGAAATTCCCGGAGCGGGATGCCGCTAGACGTGTCGGCGGTGGGCGGGTGCTGAAAAACAATTTCACGCCAAATCTTAGCTTGTGTTTTCCTATTTCCTTTTTATTTATCTTTTCGTCTTTTCTTTTCTCCAGAATCAATTTCACGGATGAGTGTTGCGATGATCTCAGTTCAAAAAGCGGGAGGGTTCGAGTGTGGTGCACGTGCAGTGCGGGGACATTGTCCGTCCGCGTTCTCATTACCGCGCGATGTGTACGAAGGAGCGCGTCGCGATAATAAGCTTTCTGCTCGTTGCTCCTTGTGATTGGATGGGCCATGCGTGTGCTATCTGCGTATGCGGCCCTACTATATCGTATCCAATTTATTCCCGTAGATTTTGTGATTACATAAACCATTCCATTTTTTATGTTATATAAACGATGTATTTTCAAATTACACCGTATGTGATATCAGCGGGTAAATATTTAAATTGGTGTACGGATAATAGTATTATAGCTGTTAAGTATTCACTAAAAGCACACTATCTCCGCTGTTTGTAGTAGCAATCAGTAAATAATAGTGATTGTTTTGGCGCTCACCCAGGATGAAATGCTTATTTTCTTCATGTTGTAGGTTTGTAACAAAGAGCTTTCCCACTTATACTACACCACTGTAAATAAACTCAGGAATATTTTCTATACAATGTAAGGTTATTGTTTAAAATCGAATCGAAGTGCCAAAATAATTTTTTAACGTGTCGTCGTACTGTTAAATATTGTTGGGTCGTATTTCAGAACTTCTCTGTCAGTAATAATTTTACGAGTGGTTTACTTTTTAACATACAAACTTTGTTGGTCCAGCCTGCTTTATACCACTGTAGGATCTAAACTAAAAGAGAATACTATTAATGTTATAAACATTCCTGAAAAAAAGTACTTAGACTTTAATCTCAGGCTGTAATATCCTATGATTTTCTATTTGGATTGAATAGTAACAAAAGACGCTCTTTTATCAAATTTGAAAGAATTAGATAACATAAAGAAATAATAGTGTTCAGCGACCATAACAAAGTGCTGATACAAGATGACTTTTAAACACCGAGTCGGTTGGGACCGGCGCGCCCGGACCGGACAAAATTGTCGGGTCCAAGCAACGAAGCTTCCTTGAAATTGACAATTTTACGGGCGGTTTATTTCCGGATACGGAACTTGCCTGGTCGGGCTTGCTTTCTATTTATCCTTTCATGACATACATTATCCTGTTCTTCGCAACTTGGTTGCTATCATTGATAATTGTGAGTGCAGTGCGTAATTTACAATCAGAAATTTGTGTAAATTGTGATTATTACCTGTAACAGTAATATTTATAATTAGTATAGTATAATTCGCCTTTATACTGTATGCATTGACGATCTATAAGAAAAAGTAGCAATTTAGGTTATTAAACATAACCAATGCACATCTATTTGAAGACACAAGACTTAAATTAAAATTATTTACTTTACATTTTCACGACTAAATCCATTCGGTTACCAAGGCGCTACATAAAATTTACATTGTATGTAAGTGTCTTAAGCGAAAGCTTCCCACTTAAAAGCTCTACAAATGCACTGAAAGCTCTTTCGCGCACTAATCCCAAACCTTTTAGCTGCAATCAAAAGCCCCGCGCGCCGGCGCGGCCCGACGTGATGCTTGTGGAAGCGCCTAGGAATTTAATTTACATTTTTAATTAAGTTAAATTTTGTTCGGAAAGCTTTCACGGAATAGGAGTTTTCTTGATTAGAGTTCAGCCCAGCTGAAGTTTGAGATTGATTAGTGGAGCTTTAATTGCTCTCTGCCGGTGAATAATGAATTCGATCAGTACGGAGTCAGAAGGGATTGTCTAATAGTTCAGTTTTGCGTTAAATGGATCAAATTGTTTGTGTACCGCCGCTAACTACTTTTGATGATTAACGTAGTAAGACAGTTTTTACACCAAACAGTTGATTGTGTTTTGACGTTAAAGTTTTTAAAACCACACAAGAACACGGTTTAAGTAAAAGGTATGTCCATACTTTTCTACGCATTCGCCTCAATGTCCCCCGTCCTGGTTGGGGGAGTGATTTAAAAAATGTTTACTTAATTGAAGGTGCCGATAATGTGATGAAAGTGCAGATAACAGCTGTTATGGTTATGAAAACATATATAATGCATTATGATATCAAAAGTAAATTTTAGATTGGAAGATCAATTTTCGAACTTCTATGTTAAGAGATAAAAATCTATTTCAAGGTAGGAGTATAAGGAACCAATTAAAACCCATATCACGCGCTAGGTCTTATAAGACTCCCTAATGGACGCTTGTAAATCGGCTGCGGCACAAAAGAGCTGTACTGCAGCTGACGTAAAAGCGAATAAATAAGAGACTTCCGCGAAGCACTCTCAGTGAGAACAAGTCGAGAGCCCGTGACGTACGATTTGACATAGAATATTTTATTCGGGACGCCCGCCATCCATTCCACTTATCCGGGAGCTCTGTTGAATTTTTGACACCTTGACGAAGGACTGGCCTTTTTGTGTCTGGTTTAGTGTGACGGTGCCCTTTAAATTCGCATTATACGTGGGGAGTAACGCAAGAAGACAATTACTCCTTTGTCAGAATCCACTCGCGTAGAGAAAAGACTGTAGAGTTTGAGAGCTGAGTGATTTTTTTCTGTACCCGTATGTATATGTTACTTCGTACGTATATGTTACCACGTACAATCCGACACAATGTCTACGCTTCCTATGGAGTACTATAAATACTACGGGGATGCGTAAAATGTAAATAGAAACTGTAAAACAAGCAATGTCACACAAACAGTAACTCGTGACTGGCCGGGAGCGTTTGATACAAAGGTGGAATTATAATTTAAAATCCGAAATATGAAATTGGTAAACAAGTATAAGCTCTTTTTAATAATTTGTTTACTGTAAATATCATCAAGGCCTTTCATTATGTATTTTTATACGCTAATTAAACTATAATTGACATTGCCTTTTACGGCCATTTTCTTTCTTGCTGTTTGTACTATTATTCTTTAGTGATTGTATTAAATGGGCCCATTTATCATTCCACTGTTGGAATATGGGTCTCCTCTCATATTGAGAGGGTTAAGGCCATAGTCTGCCACGCTGG